>SCDY01001104.1:0-70339 GCA_004143825.1 Drosophila micromelanica
ACAAAAATTTTCCAAATTTTATATATTTTGTATGTAGAATCAATTTAGAGGCCAAATCATGATCAAAATGCCATCAAACACAAAAATCGGTTCATTTTTAAAAAAGTTATGGGAGTTTGAAATATGGGAGCTATATATTCGAGAGCTTTACTTGTCAAAATTTTTGTCAATTTTGGCATGACTTTTGACCAAAAATTTGACCCCCTCAGAATCGGGTTTAATGTTGATTTTTATACTAATTAAGACTAGCATAATCGATTAAAAACAAAATTTCGGAATTCTAAATTTAGAAACATTTTTTTTCGAAAATGAACAAGGGTCCCCCCTTGTAATTTTTTCAAAAAAACAAAAATCAATAATTTTCCAAATTTTATGTATTTTGTACCACAGTGTTCCCATATTAGGATAGGTCTCAAATGTACATTTAACACATTTAAATATTTGTCAACAAAAAAAAACTGAAACAAATTAATCAAATGAATTTTAAAAATATACTAAAAGTTAATTATAACTGAGAACTTGGCAAACAGATAAATATATATTTCTTAGCCCTTCGTTCTGCCTAATGGCTTACATTAAATTTACAAAATGCCTGTCGTGCATAAATATCGTACATGCAAAGAAAATGCTATATAATTTTGGATTTCTGTTACATTCAGTATGCCTAAATTATTAATAGGCTCGAGTGCAATTGGTGCCATCTGATGGGGCGTTTTTTGTCTAGTCTCAGTTGGATTTGTTTACAGTGCCCATCATTGTTTGTAGAAATCCATAATTTTATTGTCATTTTACATTTTGCACTAGCAATAAGCGACAGCTGTGGGAACTCTGACAGAGTGGGTAATACCCACAATTTGAATTGCAAACGCATGTCTAATAATAATTCCCGAGGCTGACAACTCTGTTAGTTTCACAAAGTGGATATCTGAAGTGCTTGGCTATTTAATTTTTGCATAATTCAAGCACATTTCAGACCAGGACGAGTTATTTTCCTGTACCAGTTTTCGATTCAGGACAATGCGACAATACAATATTACGTGTAGTTGGCGTAAATCATCATTAGATAATGTACATAAATTATTGTAATAGCTGCAATTCCATAAAGCTAATGGGTGAAACAACTTCTGACAGGTCACAGGCAATCAAGAATAATTATTACGCAATTTAAAGCGAAATTTGTACTTTAAAGTGCTTTAATTAAAAGTTGCATATTAAAATATAAATAAAAAGGTATTTTTGAATTTTGTTTAAAAACATATTATTATGAGGTGTCTGACATTAAGATTTCATTACAATTTAATTTACGTAAAAAACTTTAAAGAATTTCGAGATTGCAGCCAGTGAAACGTTACGAGTGTCGCACAAAAAGGAATTCAATAAATTAGCGTCCTCGAGAGAATAAGCTTTTTAGATAGAGCGAGAGAGACGTTCTGTGTCTACATTAAAATATGTCTAATAAGCATTATACGAATTTTTAATCTTTTGTTTTTTACTTTTCACTTAGCTTTCTATTCATCTGATCCTATTTGGCTAATGTGCGTGAGTGAGAGTATCCTTGCCAAGCTCTTATACGTCCAATTATTGTGTTGCCTTAATTTAATGTTGCATGTTCATGTCTGGCCTTAGGTATATAATGCTATTAGTGACCTCCTCACCCGGCTCTCAGCTTATAAAAAATAAATAAAAATGAAAAATACAAAAATGGTTGCTGTTGCTGACTTCTACTGAAAATTCACTTTGTCATTTACGCAGCCATTAGCCGGAGCGACAAAATGTATTTTTTTTTGCTGTCACGTCAAGAAGTGGGCGAAAGCTATCTAGAGAGCTACCCAATCCAACATCCACCCACCTCGCCTCTAAGCTGACCAAATGAGCAGCGGCCTTCAGCTGCTGGGCCCAAAGTGGCCAACTTTCCGGGGGAGGGGGCGTGTGCACGGTGGGTGGGTGGGTGTGCACAACAAAGATTGAAACTTTTAAAAGTTTACAGCTTTTCACTTTTTTCTTTCTTTTCAATTTAAGCGAAGAAGCTGCGGCCCCCAAACCAAAAACCTAACTGCCCGGGCCCAAAAAGTGGCCACGGTGAGTCGTTAATGGTTTTTGCAAAACTTACGAAACAAACTACAGCGTTCCTGACATGGACATCCACCCGTCTCCCCCCGGCCCGCTGCCCGCTGCCAGCTACCAGTTACCAGCTAACAGCTAACTGAGACCAGCATTCAGATCCGGGTCCGGGTCCGGGTCCGGGTACGGGTCCAGCCTGCGACCGGTGCGCTCTGAGCACGTCAAAGTCGTCACCGAGTTGAAAAGCGGGCAGCGTGGGGTAAAAGGTAATGGGAGCCTGGATGGAGGTTGGATCGTTAAGTAATCAAAAATGCTCTAGCCCACAGCTCGAACCACACAAATATATTGAACAATTAAATTGGCAAGACGTTGAAATATAAAGTAGGAATAAAATCTGTTGAATAGATATAAAAAATTAATTAAAAGTGTTTTAGTCATTTAGAAAATGAAACAATCTAGTTTAGAAAAATATAATAACAAATATATATTATATAGTATTTGGTAATTTTATGTAAAAAAAATGATTTTAAAACAACTTTAATTTTTTCGTTTATTTATGCATTATAAATAGTCAACAAAGCAAACTAAATTATATAAAGTATAATTAAAAATGATTATATTAAATGATTATTAATAATATATAAAATAAATATAGATCCGACTGCATTAGAAATTAATCATTATTTTTTACAGTAAACCAATACAGAATATTTTTTTTAAACACATCGTTTTTGGATTAACTTTTTTAAGGTATATATTCAATATCTGTATATTTATTATTTAAATATGTTCCCTTTGAGTATATATTGTGTGTATATATTCTATATACTCCATTACGAGCACCCTTGCCGGCACATTCACTCGCATAATGGCTTTTAAACGGAACAATTTTGACGCTCCGCAAAGCTGGGCGAAGGCTGATGCAATAATTTAAATTCACATAGCAACCCTCGGTTCGGGGAACGCACAATGCAGCATAATGTCACGTACTTTCACTTTTCTGCTTTTGCCAGAGCTACCTCCTTCCTCCCCACCTCGGGGCTGGGGACGCTGCCGGGTCCATGTCAGCAGCAAATGGGCATTGCTTGACTTGAATGCGTCGCCCTTCGACAACGAACCTATTCAGGAGGCTTCATGCGTTTGAATTCTATTAGCCGGAGAAAGGATTTGGCTGTGCTTTCAATGGTGGCAACAGTGGCAGCAGGAGCACGACTCCACTGCTGTCATAAGCACTTTTGCACTGTGGCCATATCTTTGTCAGCCCCAAACCCCCACCCCCACCCCCACCCCCTCCCTCTCAGTTCGGCCGTTACGTTTGCCCATTTACCCTGGGGTGTATTTTCATCATTTTCGTTTCGTTTTCGTGGGCTTCGCCTCGGGTTGCCCGGCCAAGTTCCCTGTTCCATGCATCCAATTGACATTTCAGCTTAAGTCATTGTATAAGGCACACACACACACACACACACACACACACACACACACACACACACACACACACACACACACACACACACACACACAAGCTGTCCGCCATTCAAGCCAAATTCGAGCCCCGACCCCGCCGACCTCAAGGACCTCCCCCCAACAAAGCAACGCTGAAGCATCTACGGAGTCGTCAGTCAGTGGCATTCAGACAGCTCAGTTCGCCCTGTTCCGGCGACGATGGTGTCGCTCCCGCTTGTACAGTTATTCCGTTCACTGGGCGAAAGAAAAAAAATAAAGAAACAAAGGGCAAGGAAGGAAGTGCAAAAGTAAAGTGCAAAAGCTGCAGCGCCAACAAAGGCGCACACAATTACAGCGCACTGTACGGAGCATACAGTGGGTGCGGACGGAGTCGACGGGTTCTGGCGTGGTGTGGGAGCTTCGTGTTTACATAAAAACATTTAGACTGATCCGGAGATAGGCGTCGAGCAGCTCAGCTGAAACGACGTTTCGGTAAGTCCAACAAAATGTGGGTTAAGCAGAGTGTTAAAGAACAGCCAGAAGAAGGAAGAAGAGTCCGGTAATTGAGAGGGTTGGCCGGGCGGGAAGGCGGAGCAATTGCAACCTCTAACGAAAATGACCAGCAAAGGACTAATAAGGCAACTTGAAGCAACTTTAATTAAAGTTATCGAAAAAGAAGATTCGTGTTTATTTAGTTTAATATATATACTTTACACTATATTTGATAGTTAGAGCTTTTCAGATCCTGACCTTAAACATTTCTTTGTGAATCGATATTTATCGATTTGTATACAATGAAATGTAAAAATTAATACAAAAATGGAAAAAGTTTGCAAATAGTATGTTTTTAACTATAAATTAGTTAGTTGAATATTATTATGATACTGATCGATATTTATCGACATGTAGTTTATTTCAAGACGATTTAATAAACAAGCTCTTTGATAACCTAATCACTTTTCAGCTCCTACAATTCCTCATTTAGAAAATAAATAAAAAATTTGAAATTCGATAATTATTGATTTGTAGTAATATTATTTATCAAGTTGTGTAGGCTGTGTTGATTTTAATTGTACTAAATAGCTGGACGAGGTGTAAAAAAGCAAATTAAATCGATTTTATTATTTGATTTCATCAAGACTTTGAGAAAATGGTAACAGTTAGGGGAAAATTCAATCAGTTGAAATTTTGGGAAATGCTGAAAATAGCTGGGGGAAGGGGCTGGATTTTTGGACGGCGGACGGGGTGGAGCAACTGTCGCCGCTAACAACGGACCAAATGAAGGCAATATCTCAAATGGGTACCACATAAACGAAATAATAAATACCAAATGATTTCATTATGAATGTCGGCCAGACATTTATTGCCGAACAGCCGTCCGTCGTATTCGCAAGGACCAAAGAGGGGGAGAGTGAGGGGGGAAGGGGGCACATGATGGTGCCGTATTTTTTTTTGTGGCATTTCTTTCATTACGAGAAATTGCGAAGGCAAAAATAAAAAAAAATTTCTTAATTTCGTTTGGTTTCATCAGGAACAGCAGCAAGATTTACAACACACTGAGAGCATAAAATAAAAATCTTTTCTCTCTGCTCTTTTTGGATTTTCTTCTTCTTTTTCTTCTTGGATTTTTTTTTGTTTGCTCAAATGCCAGCGAGGGGCGAACGAAATAAATAAATAAAATAAAAACCTTAGAAATAGAATGAATAAAAATACTCGAACGTACAAAAGGCAGCGCCCAACTGACAATGCTTCGTTTTGCCATTGCCCCCCCCTCCCCCCACGTCTCCCCTCTGACGACTCCCTGTCGCCATCCAAACAGAAGGCGTTGACAACGTTAATAGTTATGGGTGTGGCATAGTGTGTGTTCTGCTGTGGTGTGGGTTCGATCCAATTGGAACGCATATTTCTGCGAATGCAATAAAACGCACATGTGTTTCCAATCGCCTTGGCGTCCTGCGAGTCCTTGCCAACCACCCACCCACCCACCCAAGCACCCACGCACCTCCTCTCGTCATAATTTCGATGTGGTTGGCAAATAAATTTGATTTTGAGCGAAATTTCTGAAGATTGACTGACTGCTTGACTGTTTGTCTGTCTGTCTGTCTGTCTGTCAGTCAGTTGGCCCTCGACAACGACTTGTAGTTAACTCTGGGGATTGCAGCTCACCAAGGCAACTGGCTTTTGCGGAGTTTTGCGATTTCCGCCATCGAACTGTGCATTGACCTTCTTCTATTATGCCCCACAAGAACCCACAACGAAAAGGAAATTGAAACCGTATTCAAGTAATAATAATTCATACAATGTTATTTTCGGAACAAAACACACTAGACAATCCCGGGCGTTGCTAAAAGGAATTTGATGAAAAGCGAAATGAATAATTCAGCAATGTATATACATATATATCTATATATATATGTATAGAATTTTGTCATGGATTTGGCCAAAAATCAATTGTGTCGATTTCTTTCTTTGCCGAGCTCTAATGTTATTTGGGTAACTCTCTTTTCTGACTAATTGACTAATCAGCCTGGCGCTATTTGGATTAAATATATGAAAACTTGGGCCAAAGTTCCTAATTGAAGTTCACAAAGAACCCTACGAGGGCTGCCATTAAAGTCGTTGGCTTGACAAAAATGCCTAAAAATAATCAAATTTCTCATTTTAATGAATTACATTATGCAACATATATACTTTTGTCACCAAAATTAATATTGAAGCTATATATATATACATATATTTAATCTAGGTATAGTACATATATGACGAACCTCATACAACGATAATTCACAGCTGAGCCAAGGATGGGGAATAGAAAGTAAACTCAAAGGACAAACATGCCAAAAGCAAGGACAAAAGTCAAAGCTGTTGCCAAGCGGCTTTCAGAGGTGTTGCCAACAGGAAAAGCTTCAAATCAGCAAAAAAATAACAAAACATAGTTAAGTTCCCAATGCCGAAGATCAAATACTCTATCTATCAAAAATATGTCTACGAATACGAAGTTAAAAAAAATCATTTATTTTGTTATCCATGTTGTATATATCCAATAATAAATTGATTATACCCTCTATAAGGGTATGTCGGGGGTGGAGAGAAAGGGAGCGGAGGAAAAGAAAGCAACTACACATTTAGTGTTTATTTCGCATTTATTGGGGACAGTTGGATTGGGCAGGCTTGATGGGTTGGGGTGGACCTTTGGCGATAGAATGAAATCAGCAAGAAATAAATATCTATGTCGCATATATTCGCTGAACAGGCTGTCAAAGCTCCCACACATACACACACAGACACACGCACACGCATGGCAACAATATAGGAGTATAAATTGTTTCCAGGTCATTGGTTATCCAGCCACAGAAATACGAAAATGAAATTAAGTACAAAATGAACTAAGCCCGAAGAAAATCATATGACATTGATGATTATGATGGAATCGACAAGAAGCCAGTCGAGAAATGCTCGCTTGACTGATTGTCTAAAGGAGCCAGACTGGGGCTGCCAACTCGTCTGCGGATGGGCCACATTAAAATGAAAGTCAAATGTTTTGGCCCTTTGTGACTGTTGCCGCAATTGATGCGTGCACTTTTAATGGTCAAAACATATCGTCAAATTATAAATCAGGCACATTCTCAATAACGTTTAATGGGCCGAAAGGAATTCATTTAATTTAAAGGAACTTAAGGAATAACAAAAATATATAACGTTTTTTATATAAATGAAAATAATTTGATTACCCAGTGTATAACAGGTAATACATAATTTCTACAAAGGTAGTATAAGTTGAAAAGGAAATATTCTTAAAAACATTTATAAAAAAAATCACACAAAATCCAATAAATTCAATTAAAAACAAAAAACAGTATAGATTATTTATTTTTAAATAAGATTTAATTAATAAGTCCCATAAAATATAATTCCCACATAATACAGAATAATGCTTTTTATTACAGTATTGTTAAGCAATTACTTAACTGATGAAGATCTTCATAAAATGCCATTGAAATTTATTTCCGCAAATAATCATATTTGCTAAATATAAAAGTGGGTTTTCGCTTCTTCTTCTTTTTGTCGATTCTAATCCCCCCCATTGCGAGAGGTAAGTAATGCCCGTTAATACATATTTATTTATGTTGCCCACCATTTGAATAAAGTGTTTGCTCTTAATAAACCCATTTCGCTAAGCACTTTCCAAGCGCCTGTTGAGGGGGGGCAGGGCAGGGGTGGGTGGGGAGTACATTTTGCAAATTCAACTGCTTCCGTTTGTGCTTAATGCCGCACCGATCCCAATACAATCTGTGAGTGGGGCGAGGGGGGCCCACCCTCGTCCGTACGCATTTAACTGTTATTTCAGCATTAAAAGTTCATTCGAGTGGCAAAGGAAGTGAAAACAATTATCTGCAGGAAGGTGAAACATAAATCCTCGAATCCAAAAAGTAAATTGCAAATTTCATATATTACTTTCTATGCCAACCAACCGCCCACAAGATTTGTGGTTAAATCGAATCGATATTTTATGTTATCGAATTTATTATGCAAACACACTCAACGCTAATGCCAATTGGTGTTGAGTTGCCAAAAATGACACACGCGCCACGACTCAAGCCTAAAAGCCCACCCAACCACCCACTCAAGCCCAGGTGCATGCATTAGGTGTATAAGATCCATGAGCTGGATTCCAGCTGGCTGACAGGCATCAACTTGAGCAATTGTATAAACAGGCACTTGGGGCATTGGGGCTCTGTGCGCTCTGTTTGGCATTGAGTGCGATTATGGCTATTGGTATTGATAATGTTTATGGCTTCTGGCTCATTTATCAAATTAAATAGGGCCAAAATGCTTTCATCTTCTGCATACAATTGGCCAAGCAGCCAGCGATTAGCAATCAAATAGAAGCACCGATCCATGGGCCTCTCCGAAGTAACCTAATAACAATTCCTGAAATGTTAATTAATTTTCCGGATATCGCAAGCGGATATGCGAGTGACGTGGAACGATGGAATTGAAACAGACATTATTATTTCTGAGTTTGAGGACGAAGATGATTATGTCAAAAAATATAAAGGGTTACTTGAACGAACCAATTGATTGTGATATTAAGATACTAGTTTCAGTGATGGAAAAAATATGAATAAAAACAATTTTGTTTTCTTTTGTAAAATTTACCTTTTTTTTAAATATTAGATTTCAACAAATCATTTAAGAAAAATTTGAGCTTCGATAACAAAATAGATAGAAATAAATAAAAATTAAATATAAAAATTTGTACATGTCAACGTGTATTAATTAAGTTTTTATAAATTTATTTCAAGAGTTTGGTTAAACTTTTCTAGAAAACAATAAGAAAATTTTTGTTTTTAAAAAATGTTCATTGGGCAGCTATAGTTAATAGATAGTTTTTTAATATCTTAAACTACATACATTAAGAAATGCAATTGCTGAAAATTCAAGTTTATTTAGGATATAGACAACCGATTATTAAATTATGTATTGCTTCTAAATAAACTTCAGTTTGATTTTAAAAATTTCTTGCTTTTATTGCAGTTTTAAATTACAACTTGGTATACAAATAGATGGCCACGATCAGGCCATACAGAGCCAGCACCTCGGCAAAGATCAGTATCAGGACCATGCCCACAAACAGACGTGGCTGCTGGGCCACGGTCCGGACACAGGTGTCTCCAACGATGCCAATGGCAATGCCCGCTGATAGTCCGGAGAGGCCGACGGCGAGTCCGGCGCCCAAGTGGATGTGTGATCTTTGAATGGTGTATGTGTCGTCTATGGCGCCGGATATCAGTACAGCTACGACCAGTCCATAGATGGCTATAATGCCAGCCATCACCACCGGTATAATCGACTTCATGATCAGCTCCGGCTTCGTCAGGGCCGCGGCGGCAATGCCAACGCCAGAGAACGCCGTCCCATAGGCGGCCCCAAACGCCGACAATACGATGGCAAAGGAAGCTCCCAAGCTGCCAAATAGGACAGCATAGGTGGGCGTAAAATGGTCAATTGCGGCGGTGGCCATAATCCCTGGTGAAAATGTCTTTTTTTTCAAAGTTCCTTCTTTTCAGGTATCTTAATAAAGAAAGCAGATGAAATTATAGGAGAAACTCCCTTGATTGATTAATTTTATGAAAAAGTTTCTGAACCTGAATGTCAAAAAAAAAACTAAAATGTTAGTTGGAAATTGGCATTTGAAAAAATGTTGAAGTTACTCAATATAAAACTGGAAAACAGTTCGCAAACGAAAAAGCTTAGTGCTCTCTTTAAGAATATTTTAAGCTTATATCAATTGCAAGAGTTATTAAATTGAGAATATCGAAGTATAACATAAAACAAACTCTTGCAACCGAACCCAGATATACAAATATATATTGGAGCTGCCAGTAAAATTAAGAACTTTTTTAAAGTTAAACATAATTCATTCAAGCTTTAAAGTTAAGTATATTTATATTACTTTGTTATAAAGCTATTATATGGAAGCAGTGGCTACTATATCTAATATTTATTTTTATTTTTTTGTTTCACTGAAATTAACGAGTTTTCCCCGTTTTTTCCATATATAGCAAGCACTCAAGTGCAACTAATTTTTCATAAGCAGCTTTTCAATTTAGTTTTTCTTCTTCTTATATTTCTAAAATTTATGCGCCAGCTGATATACCCATGTTGGACGATAACAGAAACCGTTAAAAGTACGTGTATTATAATATGCAATTTTGCCCCTTTACCTCCCCCTCCCCCTCCCCCTTTGGCTTTTGTTGCTGTTCTGTTTTGTTGCTGCTAACGAGGTTTATCTTTATGTGCCGTTAAATTTTCCGGCTATCCATATACATAGAGTGTAACGCCAGCAAAAATGTGAAAATTTATGGGGAAAAGCGTGTTAGCGGTTTGGTAAACCCTAGTCAACCCCGAGTAAACAAACCACAAAGCGAATTCTGACTATTGAATATCGAAGCTGCGGTTTTCACATTTGTTTTTTTTCTCTTCTTTTTTTGTTGAATGTTGCCCTTTTTTTCGCATACTTTGAACGCTTTCAGCTTTCCTTTTTCGCACTTGTTTCAATTAAACAAATTGGAAAATATGAACCCCAGTCTGAGGGCTGAGGGGCGTGAGCTTAAAATACGCAGCGGTTAGCTAGCGACAATTTTCTTGACACACACACACACACACAGAGAAAAACAAAATGGAAATTTGTTTCTGGCACCGCTGGGAGCAGGAGCAGCGGAATGGGGAATCTTCTGCTCCTAGCACGGAATGACGATGACAACAACGACAACGAGTTCCTCAATCCCTGCGCTGGCAGCCAAGCCCGTGGCCTGATATAGCAGCTTCATGACATTTTTATTTGTGTGCCCGGGAATGTTTTGCATTTTGAATATTTTGCGGATGGCAAACGCTTTTCGTACCGCGGGGAGTTGAGACGGGCGGGGTTCGGTTTTTTTTTTATTACTGGCATTCGCTTCCGTTGGGCGCCGCTTACATCTGATGTGATTGTTAAGTTGTCACAAGGTGCCACAGATTCGTTGCGCCTGGGAATTTATGTGGCAGGGCGCAGAGCCGCAGAATGAATTCTTAAACATTTCAGAGAGCGGCCGCAGCATCTTTAATATTAAGTCACATGATTACTTGGTGTACAAATAGATGGCCACGATCAGGCCATAGAGGCCCAGCACCTCGGCAAAGATCAGTATCAGGATCATGCCCACAAACAGACGCGGCTGCTGGGCGGTTCCGCGCACGCCGGCATCCCCAACGATCCCAATGGCAAAGCCCGCCGCCAGTCCGGAAAAGCCCACGGATAGTCCGGCAGCCAGATGAATGTAGCCCTTGCGTATGGTATATTGTGGATTCAGGGAGCCGGCAATTAGCACCGCAACAACCAGGCCATAGATGGCTATAATGCCAGCCATAACCACCGGAATAATCGATTTCATGATCAGCTCCGGCCGCATCACTGCCATCGCCGCAATGCCCGTGCCCGATTTAGCGGTTCCGTAAGCTGCGCCCAGCGCTGAAAATATAATGGCTGAAGCCGCACCCATTCCGCCAAAGAAAAACGCATATGGCGGCCTATCGTCCTCAAGTTCGGCACCCGATGTCAATGGCGGTTGGTGATCACCCATAGCTCAAGTACTTTCCAAGTTCCAAGTTCCAAGCGTGAGGGTTCCAGTTTCTGATTACTGAAAAGGTAAAATCTCGTTTGGATTAGTTTTTCGAATTCAATTATTAAAATTTGTTATTGTATACTCTCGGCCTGCTTAGCTCAGTAATCTTATTTACGAAATATTTTATGCATTTCTGTTTTTGTTTCTATATCAGTCTTTATTTGTTTATTTTTTTTTAATAATAATTTAACACAAATGCAATTGAATAATTAAAGAAAACTTAGTTGACCAAGAAAATCAATGCTTAAAGACTTTAACTTATTTCTTGATTTATTCAATCGAATTTTGGTTTTTTCCTAGTTTTATCACATTTTTATAAGAATACTATCTATTTCTTTATCTACTTAGGTTTGTTCAATTTTACACAGAAATTTGTATACATATTTCTAAAATATTATATTTAATTTATAAAATAAGCTCTTTTTACAAATTTAGAAAAATATATTTATTTATTATTTTTAATTTATATTGTTTTTTATTCAAACAATATACAACGAAATGTGACAGTTGTATTTAAATGTTCAAATTTGTTCATTTCATCCATTTTCAAAAATGTATTAGATTAAAAAAAAAACTGTTTCACTTCACTTTTTAAAAAACAAACTATTTATGTTACAAATATAAAATATATACTAATTTCGAATAAGTCGGAAATCCATTGTCTTTTGTTAAATTATCGAACATCCCTCGCGCAATTCTCTCACTTAGCTGCTTGGCGGCATTTTGGTGCCAAGATATTTCGTTAAAGATTTATGTTGCGCTGGGATTTGGTAACACGAAAACTTGTTCCTATTGCCACATGGCTGCCGGTCCAGCTTCTGGCCCTGGTCCTGGTCCTGATAGCTATTGTTGTTGCTTCTGTTGCGTTTGTGCAACTATAAATCGTTTATGTATTTTGTTGAGTGCGAGGATTTATCGCTGGAGCTGAATATGAGAAAGGAATCACATAAATACAAATAAATCAAAAGCATTTCGAATGGCATTGGCAATACAAGCACGAATTGAAGAAATAGAGAGATATATACATATATATACACAATGTGGCTTATGTAGTTATTGTTGTTGTTGTTTTTGCCGCTAGGCAAACTGTGCGAAAATTGATGTCTTCGCTCATAAAAATAAGGCATCAAAAGAATCGGCTATGGCTGCCATAGCCCAGACCCAGGCCCAGGCCCAAGCCCAGGCCCGGCTGAATGTGTTTTTGTTGAAAGCAACATTGTACATTTTATGACTTTTTTATGCGTTGAAATCTATAAATTATGTAAACTGACACTGACAGCTGTCAACTGAAGGCCCCGAGAGCAACACTGAAACCGAAACGCGCTGGCAAGTGACACATGTGTCAAATGGGCTGATGTTGCCGCGATGTTGCACAAGCCAGCGCCCTGCGAAATTCGTCCACAGCACCCATCTACCAACTCCCAGCAGCCAGCACCCAACCCCAAATAGCAATCCCTGCCCCCCGCCCCAAACTCAAAACTGAGCAGCGGCGGCGATAAAGAGAGGGCAACTGATGACTCGAGATGATTAAATGATTGCAAGCAGCAATAAAAAATGGATGCTTCAAATTATTGCCTATACATATAGATCTATTATATATTGCTTTCTTTTCTTTACCCTAGAAAATTTGCTTAAAAAAACGTGGCTTGTGGGAAAGTTTATAACAGACATAAATACAAAATATACATAAATATACACATTAATATTTAAATTGCAACTTCAATATTAGGTAAAAACTAAAAAAAAATTAAATTATTTAAAATTATATATATCTATATTATTTTTTTTCGCTATAACTATTGCATATAAGAATTATTATTTATTTATTTATTAATTTAATATTTAGCAAATTAAATTATCAAAATGTTTCATCATTCTCCAAAATCGATTTATTTTCTTTTTCAGCCTTGCTCAATTTATGCATACTATAAATATACAAATATGTATATATTATAGGGTATTTTCTAGCCGTGCAAATTAATGTTTTCGTTGCCGCTTTGGTTTCTCCTCCTCTGCGAAACAAAAGCAAAATCAGTTATATTTTTAATATTTGTGTTTCGACTTTTTATTATTATTACATTCTACAATCGGCAATAAGCTCTTCAAGCAAAATTTCAACAAAAAACAATATAATTTTCTTTTATAATGCTTTATAACTACACACTAAAAAGTTGTAATTTTCTGGCAGCGTAAGAAAATTGGTTTTTGATATGCTTGAAAAAACAGTTAAAAAGCTATATAAAACGCTTTCAAGAAGTTGTAATGTTTTAGTGTCAAAACTATTAAAGAAAATCTTTTTTTTTTACTTAAAAAAAGTAATAAATATTTTTTTAGTTTCTGCAAATGGTATATATAAAAAAAGTAGTTTACTAGATCCTGTCTTTTAGTTTATTGACTGAAGATCCTGTTGCCTATTGACCCGTTTAGCTTTCAGTTTTCACGTGTTCTCATTAACCTTTTCGCTTTGTCAATTGCCTGAGTGCGTTCCTGCCAAGATGCAATAAACCCCGGGCGGGGGGGCTTGATATGGATACGGCCGAGTTTTGGGGGGTTTTGTTGGGGCTATACGCCAAGTGGCGGCACTAAAATAACAAACGGAGGAAATTAACCAAAAATAAATTAACTGGAAAGCCCGGCCAAAAGGGTTTTCATTTACGGCTTGCTGCTGGCTTCGGGGTGTCAACTGCTGTTGCTGCGTCCGCTGTGACACCAACATCGACAGCAACGTCGACGCCGACCGCGACGGCGACGTTTACTGCGGCGCTGACTTTGTGTGTGACTTTGGGATTCCCAAATGTGCTTTCCACATGCAATTTTTATTATTGACTCGTGTTGTCGTGTCAGCGCGCAGCTTTTCAGCATTTTCCGCTCGACGAGTCGCAAAAATGCCATTACTGTCAATCAAGAGACGGAAAAAATCCTGGAATGAAATCAAAAGCATTAAAGCCCTGTTTGTAAGTATATATACAAGTCCATGATATATACATTTGTAAGTATATAAAGGATTTTTAGTGTTGAACTCGCAACTAGAATATACCCTGCATTATTTACAAAATTAAGTTAAATAGGATGACAACTTTTTGTATGTATTGGAATTAAACTGAAATAAAAAATGTTTAAAAATGTTGTGTTATGTATTTTAAAATAATACGCAAAAAACGAAAAAATTAGTTTGGGGGAAGAAATTTAATAAATTGTTAGAAAAATATCTTTGTTATATAACAAAAGCCAAATTTGCCAAATTTTAATAAAATGTGTAGAAAGTTTAGTGTATATTTGAAAGATATAAAAAAATAGCTTAACAAATTTTTAAGTTTTTAAAACAAAGTGAACTGAAAATGTAACAAAATATAATATACTTAGGTCAAAAAAATGTATTAAAAGTTAAAAAAAATTTTTTTTTTCATAATTTATAATCTAATGTATAGCAAGATAAGTGATAAATTGATAAAGAAACATACATTTTTTCTGAGTGAATGGAGAACAAGGTATGAGAAGCGCTCTTGAAAATCGATTTAATTTTGATATTGATATGAGAGTGCGAATAATTGTAAGAGCAACGATCGAGTTGGAGGTAAATTAAAGTTTAATTAAATTTGTTGCCAACTTGATGACAGAAGCAAACAAAGACAGGCTGCAAAAATTAAAAGTAATGCGAGTTTGTGTTATGAGTTCCAAGAGTTTGCCGAGTGCCAGACTTATTAACCCCCCGTCACGTGCTATAAAACCTGGCTGGCTTTGTTGATAGTCCGGCTAGGATAGAAAGGGGCGTTTGGGGGGAGGGGAAAGAAAGGCTGTTGACGTTCTGTTTGGCCACTCAGGTGACAATAATTTCGCGCCATCGCGCACCGTTTGGCCGGAATTGAGTCGGAGGAGTATTGAAACTAGCGAGAAGTTTGCGTGTCACGCATCCATTTCGATATAGAGAAAAAGAAGGGGCGGGGCTAGAGGGGGCTGGAAATTGAAAATTGTCAGAATCGAGGCACAACAGGCCGAAGAGTGATTGCCAACATGCATCGCATATATTGGCGTGCCAAAGCTAACGATTTAGGTAGTACATAAGTATATATCAAGTTTATATTTTTGTTTTGTATATTTTTCTAGGGGGCGTAACGCTTGTTGATATTGCCCCACCCACCCAGAGAGAGAGAGGGGAAAGAAACTGGTCAAAGTTGGAGTCAGACGCTTGCCGCTGATATATCTTTTATTATGTAGTTTTGTGTCATCGTAAAATCGTCGGCTATTACTTGATTGTCCTTCATGAAAGCCATAAAGGCGCTGACAGCTGAAAGAGACCTATGTAGGCCTACGGGTGCCATTGTAAAATGATTTACTCGCCTCGCTTCTCGCTCATTTGTGGCGGACGAAGCGTTTTGGGCTTTGGCTTCCTCTTTCCCCACTTCCCCCTCGTTTTCCCCTACACTACACATTTTTTATGGCTGCACTGTTTTATTTTTTTACAGTCTTTTACAGTTTAACGACGCATTACTGACACACAAACTGCGGCAACCAGCTACGAAATCTATTCATGATTTCGTATAACAAAATACTCGTTCATCGTATTTATTTTTCTTGTCTTGTCTATTAGGCCGGGCCGCAGCCGTTGATATTTGCCCTGGTTTTCCGCTCTTCCGTTCGTTGGGTTCCCTTTATTTATTTTTTTTTTAATTTTTGGGCGTAGCAATTTTCTCGCATTTTTATGATATGCCATTTCGTGAGTCCCATTGTATACTATATCGTACTTTAATTTCGTACTCGGTAAAATTTTTGCTGACGTTTTCGTAATTTTATTTTTGGTCTTTATTTTTCACAGCCAAGCATTAAGTAATTTATACGGGCCGTATATTAGAACAATTTCGTCCTAATGGACGTCTTAAAAATGCATTAGATTAATGAAACTGGATTTGTATCAATGTGTGTGTATGTGTGCTACTCATATTCAAGGCACGGTCACGACTTTTTGTTTAATATACAAATAAAACATAATATTTATTTTAATGTCCAGATAATTGATTTTTAATATCATGTATACAAGAAAAGAAAAATCTGATATTATTCAACTTTCGTTACTCTACATTTTTATCTTACAAATCTTTGTAGCTACTGTAAAAAAAAAATGCGCATACCTGAGAGCCCTCATTTCGGGCAGATGGAAAGAGCAAATAACTCAGCTATTTTATGGAGGATTAGGGGCAACGCACAGGTGGCACCCAGCATGAGGCTGGTCCCCTAGAAATGTCCTTATCACACGGCTTGTCAACATAACTCGAACAGCGAAGCGTGAACTTGTTGACATTGATTAGGGTGAACTCTGAACTCACCGCATGCACCTTGCCTTTCAGCTAGGCCCAAAAAACCGAGAGCATATATTGTAGCTGAGTTATTGTTGCACATTTGTTGGCGATAAGCCGTCGAAATAGACCAACAGCACCCCGCCCCTGACTTACCCCCCGACAAGCGTTTGCTGTTTTTTTTTTCTTTTTTTTGGTTATACATTTAATGCCGTGTCATGGAAAATGCCGCTCGACGGAACACATATTAGATAAATTAGCTGTAATTATATTAAAGGTAGCGGGTATTTCGGTTTTAACAGTGCTTTGGTTACAAGTTACTTGTAATACATATATTATAATTACATTTAAAATGTTTTTAATTTTATCTAAATAAAAGCCTAACTTTTTATTTTAATTTATGGGAATTTTCAACGTTGGTCATATTGTATTTAAACTTTATTATATTCCCTAATTTTTGAAATTTCGATTTTATGAGTTTTCTATTAATTTGGGGAGTTTTCAACCTTAATCATGTTGCTAACTGTAGCGCATTTAAACTCTATGATACCCCTTAATTTTGCCTTCTTTCTAACGTTGTTTTTGTTTAATTTTTTCCCTGTTTGACGCTGCTGTCAAAAGTCTTTTAATTTTTTTCCAAATGCTCTTTTCATGTTTGGCCATAAGTTATGTGTCATGGCTGAGACGTGGTCGTTTTTAGGCCCAGACGTCTTGGGGCTACGACGAGATGAGGTGGACAATCAGCGTAAAGTAAAAACCTCATATCATTGTTAGGCGGGTGGCTCAAGTGGAACAAATTAATTTCGTTCGTTTTAATTATTTTCTTCTTTTCCACCGCCGCTGCCCCTTTATTCCTCTATCCTTCAGTTGGGCAGCTCCTCCGTTCTCAGCTCTCCGTCAAGTTGTTATAATTTGAGTGCCATTAACTCTCATGCTGTTACGATCAATTTATGCTGGAATCATGGTTTAATTATTTAAATGAATTCACATTTACATTATTTTTCTTCTCTCTCTCGTTCGATACACCGAAAAGCTGCAAATCATGCACATCATCGTGAATTTAATGATGTCTCCTTGTCTAACAAACCCCGAGCTATTTTTAACCATCTATAAAAAAAAGGTAAAGATAGATTAAAGGCTTAACAGTAGAGACAACAATTTGATTTTAGTTTAATAGCTGTTTCTTGATGCTTAATGCTTGTATTACAGTTAGGATTTTCTTTTTATCTAAAATAATCCACAGAAGTTCGTTGCGGTCGGGTATAACCAAAAATTAGAGAGGTTTACATTTAGAAATTTTTGTTGATTTTTAGCAAAATTTTTGACAAAAAAAAAATGTTTATTGCAAGTTATATATTATATTAACTTTATATAGATTTTCTCGAATTGCCGAATAGACTCGAGTTTGTGTTGAGTTCCAAAATACAATTGAAATCCAATCTACCCCTTTTACACATAAAATAACACTTTAGTCATCTTTGGTACATTTGTTCATCTAGATATGCAAAGTTAAAATAAAAAGAAAATAAATTTGTATATATAATATTTAAATTTATATTGGCAACTCCTCTGCTGGAGAGGCTCCTATTCCAATGATGGATAGCTTAAAGCGGCCAAAGCTTGTTGCTAAACGGATTGTAAATGCAATCGTGCTCAGGGCATTGGCGAATTATGTGAGACGGGCGATAATAAAGGATTACACAATTTTTTCACGCAGCCAATCCGGGCTGGAATTCAACTTTTGACCCGTGACCCCAGGTCTGCGGGCATTGTTGTTGTTTGCGTGTGTGTCCACTTGAACCCGTTTCGATATTCACATTCACACCCAGCACACACACACATGAATAGCACAAGCGCACGCAATGTTTCCGTTCAGAAGAAGTTGTAGAAGAGGAAGAAGAAGAAGAATGCCTGGCTGCGCTCCTGCTTGGGCCCCCGGTCGGCCGGCAGTCTAAAGTGTCCAATCAAGTTTTTGAAATGAAACCTAAATAACATGTCATAATAAATAACCTTCAAGCGACCCAGCGAAATGGACACGACCACAGCCGGCTAAAAGTCGGGCCCAAGAAACGTGGCCGGTAACGTGGCCGGAACTAGTGTGGGCCCTCTGCACACTGCACACAAAGAGGAAAATCCAAAAATTCTGTAATTACAACGTAAATCCAAAATGTCTCAACAGGGCACAGCCGTTGCATACACACACACACACACACACACACTTGGACTGAGGCCGAAGAAAACTTAATTCATATATCAAAAAGTTTGTCCGACCAGCGTCAGGGCTCAAGAGTAGCAATTTACGCGCAAGTAGCTCCAGCTCCAGCTCCAGCACCAAGTTCGGGTAATATATTGTACACACTTTATAGGTCCGTTCCCAGGTTGGGCCAGCGCCCCAAGGCGGGCGCCGTGCGGGTGGCCAACCGGCCGTCCAGTTTCTGTCGTGTCGAATGCGAAACACAGCAATTATGCAATTTGATAATACTTCATTCTCGGGTAATAAATATTAATTATTTCTTCTTTCTTTTTTTTTTTTTGTTCTTCCTTCTTTTGCGAATGCGATTTCATGTTTCTGGCCTTCTCTTCGCACATACTCACTGGACGCTAGTTTAGGCCAAGATTTATGAGTGGGTATGGGGTAGGGACAGGGGAGGGGAGGGGGCCCCCACATGCTTGCGAATCAAATGAGACGTTTTGCTCTTGTTTTACATGAGTGCAATTCAGACATGCGGATTTGATTAAAGTTTTCGTGTTGTTATTCGGTTCGTGCGGTCGTCCTGCGGGTTCGAGGAAACACTGTCTGTGCCCCAAATTTCGATAGCCTAACTTGGCCAGGAAGGTGGCGAACTGTTGTAGACAGACAGACGGACGATTTGGCTGGGAAATAGTTTTTCAAATACTTTTGCGTTTACTTGTGCAAACTTGATTTTTTTATCCAACTTTTTGTAGAGCTTGTAAAAAGTGCGGCAAAGACAAACATGAATTGCATTGATCTGTTATGGGGTATTTAAGAGCAAATTAGGGCAGGGAAAAGTTGGAATGGAACACTTATTGAAGCTAAGCTAGCTTGACTAAAGCAACAAATGGATTGTAACAGAAAAATGTTTTCCGTGAATTGAGAAGTAATTTACCTCATCTATTATGTAATAGGTTTAAGGTATTTATATGAAATTTCCATTCAATAAATATATTCATATATTTTGCATTTCTATTTCTTTTATGTGTACATCCCTTTATAAATATATATGTATATATACATTCTCGTAGGGCGCTCCAAGTTCCAGTTGTCGTGCTTTGTCGTATATTCGGTAACTTCCAGGCCGTTACCTTTTATTCCGTTTGCCCATCAGAAATCTCTCGTGCATAAGAAACATTTTAATTTTGAAAGGAACTGACTCCAATGGAAATTGCCATAACATCGTATCGTATCACACACACAACCATACTCTGCTTCTTTATAGAGTGCCACACAGACGAGTGTGCTTTTACATAAATAAAAATAACACAGCACGGCAAAGAAATGAAAAAAGTTAAATTGAATTGTGTTCGCTCAGGATATTTACTTGTGTTTTTTTTTATATGTTTTTTTTATTCCCTCAGTTCTTCTTGGCGTACCACAATTCCTGCTGTCGCTATGCTGTCGTTCTGCACTTGAAGTACAAGTAAAGGCAACTTTTTCTCCTGTTTCCTCTGCTCTTGTTTTATTCTTTCAGTTTTTTTTTGTTTCTGTTTTTGGTAGGTGTAACAGAACTGTCAAAGTTGCTGAAATTGTCGAACTGACTTGCAAGCCAAGCAATAAGTTCAATATGAGTTTTTATGCACTCACAAATAACACAAAAAATATCAAAAACAAAATAAAATAAAAAACGAAAAAAAAAAATTATTCACACGACCATTAAAAAAAAACAGTGTTTTGTTCAAATAAAATGAATAATCGTTATATTTGATAAACCATATTTTAAACTACAATTCAGCTTCTTCAGTCCAACTGCCTTATTTTATATTATTTTACAAAAGTCTTATATAAGATCTCAATATGACGACTCAACTAATAAACTTTGAGAAAATAGTAAATAAGTGATCTTAATTTAAGTTCTTTGTGTGTTACAAATTTTGCTATATTTTTTCGACACAAGAGAAGACAATCATTAATATTTCTACAAAAGTATGATATATCCACTTTATATAAATTAAATTTTAACTTTATTTTAATAAGTTTTAACCACAATAGCCTTGCTTTGTTTTTTATGATAAAAATGGTGAGGCCAACTTTATAATAGTGTTTAAGCAGTGCATAAAATATAACCCGAAGCGGGCCTAATTTCTTACGCACCACATAACCCAAATGACCAACCTGTCGCCAGTAAATGGGCTGCTGTCACGTCATATGGGTCTGGTTTTGGTTTGGCCAAAAGCCCATGTCAATGAGCCAAACAAAAGCCTGCCTATGCTCTGCAACAATCAATTTCCATACACACACACACACACACACACGCATTTCTACATATTACCCCCCCGCACACGCTCCCATAGTGAACAAGAAAAAAAATAAATAATACACATTCGCAGTTGCTGTGCTTGTTTATGAGTTGATGTTGATATTCGTGGTCACATTAAGCCATACGTCGCCATATTACAAAGCGTCACGTCACGTCACGTAACGTCACGTCAGTCAGACAGAATGTCGCGGCCATGTACTAACTGGCCACACTGACGAACTGTCAACTTACTGTCAATATATCGTCGCACTCATTTTAGTTGCAGCCCCAAACCCTCTTCCCCCCTCTCTCTCTCTTTCTCTGTTGATTTTTGGTCGTTGCGAGTGTCGGAGTGCGCATAAATTTATTTTTTACGTTTTGTTTGAGTTTCGTACAAAATTTTCTACGCTTATGTTTTATTCGTGGTGGGCAACCCTTCGCACCCGCCGCCTTCTTGTTTATCCGGCCAAGTTGAGAGCTCTGTTTGACTGTTTGTCATGTGTTATGTTTTCCTTCTTTCTTTTTCCGCTCTCTGTACTCGTAATAGTCTCAATTTGAAACTTAATGTAATCAGCTCGAATATTGTGGCACATAAACATGCTCCAGTGCCCCGTTTTGGGGGCACGTTGAGCTATTTGATTGCTTGATGTTTGACGAACATCATAATGGGCAAACATAATATATACATATATTCAAATTAATGAGTTTTGGAAGCAATTTAATCAAAAGGCGTCACGATCAAACTTACTTTTATAGCTGACCACAAGTAGTGCACATCATGGCCTAGTGCTAATTCCTTATGATGGGGTGTTTAGTAAAAAACTATGAAATTCAATTTGATTGTTATTAGCGAAATTTAATATAATTTTTTAATTTATATATTCGTCATATGTTTTTTTTTTTTTTATAAATAATTAATCAACAAAGTTGTCGACGATTTTTTTTTGCAACAAAGCCGGTAAGAATTAGAAATTTAAACGATTGAAAATATTAATAAACTAGTAAATTAAATTTGATTATTATTAGCAAAGTTTAATAATATATTCGTCATGTGTAATTTTTAATAATAAAGTCGAAAGGAATTCAGAATTTTAATCAATTACAAAATATTATTAATTTCCACATCAAATCTAACTTCAATTTCAAATTTCGGTATTAATCAAATATTTTATTTAAATTAAGCAAATTTATAATTTTAGCCTCTGTACAATTTTTATTCGATATTTTTCGTTTATTATATGTTTATTATATTTTAAAGTATATTAAACAACTGATGGTAATAATGAAATTGATGTATTTATTTTTCTATATATTTTGTATAGCAGTGTAAATTTATTGCTTTTTACCCAAAAAATGTCATCATTATTGTATAAAAACAGTTTGTAGTTTTTCAAAATTCCATCAAAATATTCTAAATTCTAATATTCTAAATTCTAAAATTCTATATCTGATCAAAGCAGCAATTAATCTTTCTCTCTCTCTCTTTCTCTCTCTCTCTGTACTTGTTTCGCATTCACTTATAAATACTGGATTTGATTGACCAAGTACTTGTTTTGTGTTTGGCGCTTTTCAACATTAAACGCTGATGGATAACCAGTTGGCGGCAGCCGCAAAAATGAAATCTACATCAGTTGGAACACATCAATGCCGCGACAATCGACAAGCTGAAAATTCTGTGAATGACGAGGGTTCCACCGAGGGAGGGAGAGAGCTGGAGAGAGAGAGAGAGAGAGAGAGAGAGATGGCATTTGAATGCCCGCACAAATGCATTCGGAAGCGGAAGAGGCAACATTCTGACGCAGGCTGCTGAGAAACGACTGAAGTTTCCACATCCTCGAAGGGGAGACGGGCATATTGAGTGCTTGATTGCCCTAATGAACGCCTCGATGCCGACAAGTTGTTAGTGGTAAGGACATTTTGCCTGCCTGCCTGCCTGCCAGCTGGCGTTGTCGCATTCCATTCCCAGATGCCGCTGTTTGGAATTGCTGATTTGTGATGGTCATATTTAATTTTTTTTCTGTATTGTGTTTTTACTTAAGAGCCACTTGATTAATGGTATTACAAAAAAAAATTAAACAAACAAAATGGGGTTTACATTCAAGGAAAGAGAGAACACGTATTTTATTTCCTAGAATATGAAAGTTTAGGACTTGTTATACATTTAAATTAATTTAAAAAAAATAATCTATTATAAATCTATTAATTTTAAAAAAAATATTTTAAATTTTAATAATAATAAAATATAAAATTGCAAAAAAATTTTGGCTATATTGTGAGAGCCTAATTTGAAGGAATGAAATTCAATATGTGGATTTAGATGTGTGCCACGGGCTACGCTTAATTAGGTTTCTTTCGTTTCGATTCTTTCAGTTGTGCATAATTAGAGCCTAAGGACTTGTGCTGATTTTGGTGCCCGTTGGGATGTGCCAGTCAAAGTTAAACCTTGGGCCGAGGTCCGTGCCCGCTTTTCGGTTAGGGTCGAATGCTAGTGGAAATCAAATTATTTTAATGATACACAAATTGATACTTTGAGACAAAATAACAAACCAAATGAAAATTGCTGCCAGCATTTTCGACTACTTTTCCCTTCCCTTCCCTTTTTGTATATTCTGTTGCAGCGTTACGTTGGTAACAACGGGATTCGGAGGGACAGGAGGACAGCAAGGGTCGAGGAGCGAGAGAGAGAGAGGGAGAAATTCCGAGAAAGCAACGCCGCGATGAAAATTAAGTGAAAATTGGATTCTATACATTTTGTTCTTTTTGTCTTCATCGTTTTTCTTTATTTTTGTTTTTTATTTATTTTTGTTGTTGCTGCCTTTGCTCATTTTCATTTTGGGCAAATTGAGTTGAGTGGAGTGTTTAATACCTGAAGCGTGTGCAATTGCTATTATTATGCAAATTTTCCTTTTCATTGCATGCGTGTTTTTCTTTTCCGCACCCTCCGACCCAATCTTTTCTTTATTTTTTGTTTTTTTTTTTTTTTGCTCTCGTAATTTAAATAAGGACACAAAAGGTTGGAACAATAATGGGAGACAATTGAAATGTCAATAATATGCAATTGTCTGCACTGATAGGGACTTACGGACGGAAGATGCCTTCGGCACGGCGACAACAAACAGTGTCACAAAATGACTCGATTCATATCGAATAAGGGTCTGTTCCATTAGCCATCAACTAACTTCAAAACAATTTTAATATAGAAATTTGTACTCGATGATTAATTCTATCTGTTGTAGCTAAAGTTAATTAGCATTGAAGTCATCTCTGATATATTCATCTATTCCGGGAAGCTTTGCGTACACATGCGTGAATTTCTCATGGCTCAAATTAGTTTCTCCGAGCAAACAAAACGAAACCAAACTCTAAAGATGATAATTTAAGTAAAGTTACAAAACTTTACAGACGCGTGCACATACTACGTATTAACCAAATTTCCTAAGCTTCGATCCCAGCAGCTGGGGGGTGGGGTGTTGAGCAAATGAATGCCATCCATAGATAGGTTCTGTAAAAGCCAACTGCAAACAAACAAACAAACCAACAAGTCAACAACAATAACAAAACAATGCCTGACCGGATGCATAAAGTCTTGACCAAAGCAAACATGCCAGTTGAGGGGAAGGGAATTGTGAGGAGGGCACAGCAAAGATACTGGAGTTGTGTTTATCAAGAGCCACAGGCATTAATTACGCATACGCAACGTTGACCGCAACCAAGCAAACGATTGTAAAAGCCGCCAGTTCGTCATTTCGGGGATGGCTTTCGGTCGGTTAATTGTGCAGGTATCTTGGGGGTTGGGCAAACTCGCTGACTTTTCGAATGCCCAGCGTACATTTTAATTAAGTGAGCCAATCGATAAAATGGCGGATATGTGTATATATCTTTTCATATATTTCGGGGCAAGAGGTTGTGAATTTCTTAACAAAAATTTGGCATTAAGCTAAAGTAAAAGTTAAATTTAAAAATTTATGTTTAAAATAATAAATAAATAGCTTAAGAACTAAATCGAAAGTGTTGTAATTTTACCAAATTTAAATTGCTATAAATATTATCCAGTTTTTTTTTGTAATATTTTTTGTTGAAATGGGTGTTAAGGAGTAATCATTAATTTAGAGTTTGCTTGTAATTTAATTAAATAAAATAAAATGTTAAGGAAATGAGTATTTCTATTAAAAGTTCGCCTAATTTAAGGTATGCAAATATTGTACCTGAGTTTAGGGCATCAAAATTTAAGGCAACTTATGAATGAAAGTTTTAGATAAGAGTCAAGCTGGGTTAACGGAAGCGGAAGTCAATTTTTGTGTTATAGAAATTGAAATGAAAAGGAAATGACATGAAAAAAAGAAAAAAAATAGAATGAAGCCAGACCAACAAAATGAGAAAAGTTCGGCAAAGCATAAAAGAAAATGTTGCAAATATATACATTGAACCGATGACATACAATATGTGTACGCAACATGTATATATATATACTATATGTGTGTAAGCACATCCAACTAACTACATAGTTGAGTTTTATGGCTGCCAGGAGCAGAAAGCTGAGGCAGAGCGCAAGGTCGCTCTTCAAACTCAAATTGCTGCCTTTTTGTTTGACATTATCGAAGGATGTGGCCCGTGCTTGATGTTGTTGTTGTTTTTGTTGCCGCTGTCAGTTCTTCAGTTTGCTTTGCCAGCAGTAACAGATACAGGAGGTACATATCGTATTATAAAAGAAATAAAAGCACTTTTGTCCCAGCAACGATGCGGGCTATGTAAACAACGACAAGCGACCCAAAACGCGCTTTGATCTGCCGCAGCCCCGATGTCGAGGGAGTAGTTGGTGGCTGCCAGTGCTGAAGCTGATGCTGATGCCAATGCCGATGCCGATGCTGCTGCATTAAGCGGACATTGAACTGTCTGTCCATGTGCGGCACGGAATGCCCATTGTTACCGGGGCTCGTGTTGGACGAGCAAGTTACCCAATTACCCAAGTGTCCAGTCGAGCTTATCAGCATTGGAGCAGGGTTGCCTGGCATCTAATGGTAATGGTGCATCCTGTACAGCTGCGAGGACACCCGCCAGGACTCGCTTTGTTGCTCGCTTTGATTAAATGTCAAAACAATTGCGCGCTGCAGCATAATCAAAGCGCTGCTCGCGTAATTGCCCAATGAAGCGGAAGTTCCTCGAATCCGAGACGCGAGAGAACAAGAGCAAAAAATAAAACCGAATAAAAAATAAAAATAAATAAAACAAAGCATGTTAGAGTGCTCTAGTCGAGCGCAAGAGATATCCTGTAACCTGAGCAGAGTTGTCCTTGCATAGAATTAAATCTTGAAAATCGCACAGAAGGGCGATGTTGAACGAAAGAAAGAGAGAGTGAGAGAGATAGTCAAAGATAAGCTCTCTCTCTCTCTTTATCTTATTTACCTTTTTTTTGGCTACCGAGTTTAATATTTGTTATCTATCTAAAAAGGGTTTTCCTTTGACCCACCTAATTCAACAAATTTAGGCAACAGTTTAAAATGTCTAATTCATCATAATTTGCCTTAAAGGCTTATGTTTACAGCAAAGAAATCTACAATTATTAATCTTCTGCAGTAAATGGAACGGCTTGGCCCAAGTAAATTACAAAGCCAAACTGAAAACTTTATACAGTTTATATTTCAGGGTGGGTTTCTTAATTTGATTTTTCAATTTTTGGACTGCATGAAAAATTGTTGACTGAAAAAGTGCACACAAAATGTAAACAACAAGACAAAAGGGAGAAAATATATAATTTTTAAATATTGCCAAAAAAATGAAAAATATAAAAAAAATCATTCATAAATATTCAAATGAAAAACCTCACGCCAGGCAAACAAATTTGCGTCAGGACGAGCCAAGTCAAATCAAATTATGGATAAAATATATATACAATTTCCACTGGACTAGTGCTGCTGCACAGGATCGCCAAGACGAGGCCGCGACGGAAAATGGCCGACGTTGGCTTCACTTCTGCCGCTTGATTGAAACTCATTTATCATCATAAATTAGAGCGGAGCGGGAACGCGCGGAATGCGGCACGAAATCAAGGAAGAGATTCATCATGCGCCTCTGCAAGTGGGCGTTTCCCTCAGCTGGCCAGCCTGGGCAGCTGGGCAGCGGCATGTAATCCAGCTCAGATTGAAAATTAATGAGGTCATCACGCTGCACACACACACAGACACACACAGACATATACATACTCTCGAAATTCCTTGCTATAAAATCAGCGACTACAAAAATTATCCCCCCATTGCTTATTTCTTGTCTATTGTTGATTCTTTTTACCATATATACAATTCGCCCTCTGTCACAGTTCCCCGACACAATTCACTGCTAATGATTTCAACGCTCAATAGGGTATATACGACTTGGACATATTATGTAAAACAAACATGTGCACTTTATTTCTTCACAAAATTTGATTATTTAAATTAAAAATCATTTATATAAAAAATGTGTGCCAGGGTATAATACAGTCGGATATTCTGTTTTTTTTGTTTTTGTTCCTGGGCTATTGTTGGAGGTGTGCTTATTGTGGGGCACACTTGCCTCAAGCAGTGTCAGGGACCAACCCTCCAGACTTGCCACCAAAATGAACTGCGTTGGAATAAAAATTAATTGCGGACACTTGATGGACGGGGGGGAGAAAGGGGCAGGGCGCAGTTGAGGGTGCGGATTTGTGGCGTTGCGGCCATCTACTTACATAAATCAAAATTCTGCACATTCAGAGCATTTAGGCATTTTAAATTACTTATTCCTCCCCCAACCACTAAATGCAAATAAGATGATAAAGAATGTCCTTCATTTGGGGTACGCATTGTGTGCCCCTGGTCCTCATAATTATGTGAGCAATTTCAGTGAAATATGATAGATAAGGCGTGCTTTTAATCTTTCCGCTAACTATTTAATTGTAAATTCCTACGAACCAAAATATTTCAAATCAGCTCACGAAATTTATTCGAATCCAGAACTAGAACCGATGCAAAAAATTTATAAAAGAAAAATAGTGGCATTAGTTATTTAAATTAAACTGCTGCAAGGATAATTTATCCTTAATCTGTTCTCTAACACTGACGACATTAGGGCTCATCAGCCTTTACCAATTTCGTGTCCAAAATACTACGCTGATATTGCAATTTATTTAAATAATCTAGCAATATTTCAAAATGAAAAAAAAAACCCTTACAAAAATGCTCCAAAAAGTAAACCCTTTTCAACATGAAAATAAAATGGCGATGCAGCCATTCGCAATCAATTGAAAATGTCTGTATTTATATATATATATATATATATATATATATTTGTGTGTGTATGTTCTGTATGCTGTATAGCCGATAATTTATTGCCTCTGCTGGACCAACCAGTTGGGTTTGCATGGCAAGGTAATTATTATCGCTGGCCAACGTGGCGCATACGTAATGAATGGTTGGTTTAAACGGTTTAAGGTTATGTGACATTTTTTTTTAAACCCATCAACAGAACCAGCATCGCACCCAAGGTAACAATTTTCCATTTTCCATTTTACAATTTACAATTTCCATTTGCCATTTATGCGATTTTTCCAACAATTTATGGTTTGACCTTTAAGTGCCGCCTGGGAAAACATTTTCATTGCTCGCATCTCAAACAAAATATCGAATAATTTATTGTCCTTCTTGTTCATTGTGTGAAAAGCTAAAAAATTAATTCAATTATGAATTTATATCCAAGTTTCATTTCGTGCAATCTTTTATTTTAATTTTATTTCATCTGAATTTTCTTTTTATTTCATGCTTTTTCTCATCTGTCACTCAGTTCTAAATTTGACTTGAGTTTAAAAAAATCTAAAATCAATAAAAATTGGGCTTTGATTAGAAATTTACCGGCCTGACAAATATGTCCTTGCCCCGCGTCTTCTTCGACATTTCTGCAGATGGGGAGAAACTTGGTCGCATCGTAATGGAGCTACGTTCGGATGTGGTTCCAAAGACGGCCGAAAACTTTCGCGCCCTGTGCACCGGGGAGAAGGGATACGGCTATAAGGGCTGTCC
Organism: Drosophila micromelanica; assembly: GCA_004143825.1. Classification (NCBI taxonomy): domain Eukaryota; kingdom Metazoa; phylum Arthropoda; class Insecta; order Diptera; family Drosophilidae; genus Drosophila; species Drosophila micromelanica. The sequence continues at coordinate 29,466 of SCDY01001104.1, forward strand.
CTTTCATCGGGTTATACCAAATTTCATGTGTCAAGGCGGCGATTTTACCAATCAGAATGGCACGGGAGGACGCTCCATCACACTCGGGCCCGGGCACCCTGTCGATGGCTAACGCTGGGCCCAACACAAATGGCTCTCAGTTCTTCATATGCGTGGGCAAGACCTCTTGGCTGGACAACAGACATGTCGTCTTTGGCAAGGTCGTTGATGGCATGGACATCGTTCGAAAGATGGAGTCGATGGGCTCAAATTCCGGCAAGACATCCAAGAAGATTGTTATTGATGAGTGTGGCGATGTGTAGACGGAGATTTAGTTTTGAAACCAACAACATCATTTAACTAGAGTTTTGAATACATATTTATTTCCCAGACCCACTCAAATTTTTTTATTTTTGATTTGAACACTTTTCCTGCTGCTTGATCGGAGTCCAGGCAATTTCATGATTGCGCTGGGCAATGGTGTATTTTGTAGCTGAGGCTCGGGATTGGGCTCGGGCTCACTGTCATCGGATGGCTCCTTATCCGCCGCTTGCAAATGGGCGTTCGGCTCGAACCTCTGCAACAGTTTGGTGGATAATTTGCCATTCGTGAACTGAATGGGCCGATCGAGGAATTTTTTGCAAATAAATTGTTGGGACTCCTCGTCCTCCGACATTTTGTCTCTCCGATGCTCGGCATCGTCCGTCAAGGTGACGGGATATGTGTTCAGCGTGGATATGTGATCGTAGCCAACCCGGGTTACCTTGTGTCCGGCAATACGATTGCCAAAGGCGACGGCACCGGGTAGCGTCATCTTGCGCACGTAGAGTGCGTAGAGGACTCCGGCCGTAAAGCACTCGCCAACGCCATAAGTGTCCCTGGGCTTGCCCTTTGTTTTGATGGGCAGTTCAAAGTATCTGCCCTGTTTATCCAGGCAGCCGGCACCCCGTGCACCCCACGAACAAACCATGGCCGGCCTGGGCATATCAATTATGCGTGGCAGTGGCAGATTCTTATCCAGCTGCTCGCAGGTCTCCTGCGGCGTCTGCCAGCCCAGGTCCAGGGCCAGCTGCCGGGAGAATATCACATAGTCGCACATATCGAACATGTCCCTGTTCCCCTTGTAGAAGCTGTCCACCTTCAGCGATATCTGTATGCGATCTGTCCGTCCATTATTAAAATCGAGTACGGCACGGATCATCCGGACGGTGTCCATTTTATTGCGCGCCTCAAAGTGCACCCAGCCATAACGGCTGAGATCGAGTTTGCGGAAATCCTCCAATTTGACATACGGAAAGTTTCGTCGGCTGTGCAAAATTGTGCGCCGGCCCGTCTTTTTATCCGTCACGATCGTGCTGAACGCCGGACTCTTGTCCGTTTTGGGACAGTGGCTCAAATCGATGCAGCGCCTCTCCATTTCCAGCTTTATCTGTCGCATCATGCTCGATTGGCTCAGCACGCCAAGGAACTCCACCTCGGCGCCCAGAATCCGCAGCACCCAGCTCACGTTGCCCGCGTGACCACCCCGCTGCCAATAGGCATCCTGGGAGCTACTCTTGCCACCCACTTCGGGAACTATATCGCATGTTTCGATTAGATCTACGGACAGACAGCCCACGCATAACATCGGCTTAGTTACGCTGATGGCGCAGTTTGTGGACATGATTTCTCCTAAGTTTGCTTAATTTTGAAATCTTTTTGACATAATTCCAAAGGATTATCGATCGAAACTGAGCTTGAAACAGCAACAGGAGTCCTAGGCTAAAATCTTCAGCATCCACTTTAAAAAATTACCAAGTTAGTTATACTCTCTAATACAATTGAAAAAACAAATATTTAAAAAATATATATTCTTGATAAGCCCGTCTGTCTGTCTGATTTTGCATTTTTTGTGGTAGGCTAGTTTTAGCAAAACAAAATCAAATGAAAGGAGCGCAGCCGGATAAAGTTCTACAGCTCAAGTTTAAGAGTCAGAGGTTCGAACCTTTGTAAGGGTCAGTGGAAAATTTTTATTTTTATTTTTCATTAAACAAATTAGTTAATTTTTTGTTCTGAATTTTTTACTGGGCTTAGGATATCTCCTAGTCGGATTATTATTTGATACTAGTTCTTAAAAACTACAATATTAAAGTTGAAAGTAGGCTTTGACACGTTTGAACATGCTGTTGTTGGCTAGAAATTTTATTCCAACTCGGGCTGTGAAACGAAACGGATCTAAAGAACATTCACTTCTTTTTAGTAAATACGTTTAAAAAATAATTATACATTTTTTTTCATTTTTATTTTATCTATTAAAGAGCTGGCTTTTTTCCGCACTCTTTGTAATCAGGCAAAAATGTCGCTGCCACGTGTTTATTTCGACATAAATGCTGGCGGAGAGAAGCTGGGTCGCATCGTAATGGAGCTACGTTCGGATGTGGTTCCAAAGACTGCCGAAAACTTTCGCGCCCTGTGCACCGGGGAGAAGGGCTACGGCTATAAGGGCTGTCCCTTTCATCGGGTTATACCAAATTTCATGTGTCAAGGCGGCGATTTTACCAATCAGAATGGCACGGGAGGACGCTCCATCAGCTGAAGCATACTGGACCGGGAACCCTGTCGATGGCTAATGCTGGGCCCAACACAAATGGCTCTCAGTTCTTCATATGCACCGAGAAGACCTCTTGGCTGGACAACAAACACGTCGTATTTGGCAGAGTTGTTGAGGGCATGGACGTCATTCGAAAGGTCGAAACATTGGGCTCCAACTCGGGCTCAACGTCCAAGAAGGTTATTATCGAGGACAGTGGGAGCTTGTAGATAAATGTTGGGACAATTGAAAAATGTACTCAAATTTTAATTGTTAACCATATAGTTATAAATATATGAACGGGCACTAGAAAAAAAATTCAGTGCGTTTTATTGTATTATGAACAAGTTAATAATCAAAATTTAATTAATTAATTAGTATAAACTTTACTTCTACTACTTTTATATACCTTCGTTGCCAACAGCTGCACCAAATTTTCTCGAGCTAAATTTCTACTAAGGTTCTTAAATTTATTTTTTGTATTTCAATCATTTGTAGTCTCTTTGCATATATAAGTTGTCTTGTCCTTTTTTGTCATATACAATATGTGATTAGTACAAATTTATGGGTTAACAAATATGGAAAATTGTTCAGTCAGCATATAGAAAAGTATTTGAACGCAATTATGGACGAGGCGAACAAAAAGCTAAGTTGGACGGTTGGCAAGAAGACGGTCTTGTGTGTGGGCAACACCGAGATCAATTGCATTTCGTTCGTTAAGCAGTTTCCCAAGGTGAATTTGCCCAAAAGGAGTCTAAAAAGCTATATGCAACGTGGTGGCCACGCCAGCATTAACTGCACCGTATTGCGGAATCTGGGCGTGGACGTTGAGTTCTTTGGAGTGCTGAACACATCGCCGATATTTAAGCTGCTGGAGTTCGATATGCGCCAGCGTAATATCAAAATCGAGAACTGTCCACGATGCAATATCGATCCGCCGTTCTCATCGATTGTGATCAACAAGACCAAAGGAACTCGTAATATTGTCAGCTGTAAAAAGTCCGCTCCGTATCCCACTTTAGAGGATTTTCAAAAGCTCGACCTTAGCAAATATGGTTGGATACATTTTCGTGGTCGCTGTCCGGAGGTCACCTTAGAGATGATGCGGGCTGTGGACTCCTATAATGTGGCGCAGACTGGCAAAATAATTATATCCATGGATATGGACACATCGCTGGCCGACAATTGGCCGCTAGTTGACTACTGTGATTATGTATTCTTTTATAGGCAATTGGCCGGCGAACTCAACTGGAAATCGCCGAAGGAAGCCTGTTGCCACATCGACGAACAGCTGCGAATGCGCTACGGCCTCAATCTTAAGCGTCCCTTTGTCGTATTCCTATGGAATCTGCACAAAGTCGGCCTGATGGATTACCACAGCAACTATTCCTTGGCGCCCGGCTACAAGCCGAAACGTTTTGTCGAAAATGTGGGCGCTACAGAAGTTTTTGTGGGCGCCTTCATCTATGCCATCTATGTGAGAAAGCGTTCCCATGAGGAGGCCGCCGAGTTTGCCAATCAAATGTCCGCCTACAAGTGCACAAAATGTGGTTTCGATCACATTAGCAATATTTTGGTAGCACCCGTGTTGTAAATGTTAAAAAAAAACTTTTCTAAAAAAAGAAATTCGCTAAGAAAAAATTTAGTTTTTATAGTACTTGGGAGAGTCGAAAAAAAAACATGGTACGAAATTATTTGTTGTTTTTTTAAGATTTTTGTAATGTTATTATTTGAAACAGTTCATCAGCAAACTGTGCCAATGTTTGATGATATGGATTTTATACAAGTAGATATTTATAGGAATAGTAAAATAATTTGTCCACAAACTACTGAAGTATTTAGTTTTAAAACTGAGAGATTAAATGTAGAATTATATGTTTGAAAAGAATTACGTTTCTACGGACAAACGAATAATATATTCATTTCACTTTGAGAACAATATCTGATTAAGACCACCTCAAAAGTGGCTTAAATTATGGCTCGAAAGCAGCTCGCAACTTGCGATAAATTTGCGCTGAGCATAATTGTGGCATGATTAATTCTACAGTCAGTCAAAAGTTGGTCAGGCGCAAAATAAATGCATAAAGTTACCAAGTTGTAGAAAAATGTACGTATTTATGTATATTTCGTAGATTAAGCAATCGGGGTGGGCGACAGCTGGAAGGGGGGGCGGGGCGGGGCTGGCAGACAGTTAGTGTAAATGTTATGCATGGCATCAAGCGACAGACACAAAACGAGAATGTTTGCTGGTCATTTATCATGGCGGCAACAACAATGTCCAGCAGCAACAATTTCGTCAGGAATTTAAGTGACAATTTTCATACAATTTCCACAAGGCAAAAGGACACGGCACAACGCGGCGTATGAGCGATGATGACGATAATTTTGGGCTGGCTAAAAGAAATCGATAAATGGCCAAGCAGTTGACATGCCACAAAGACAGCCGTCTAGAAAGTATTTCCGTTCCTGAATACAGTTTCGAGGGTAATTTAGAGATTCCGTTTAGCTATGAAGGGTCTAAGAATAGACAGGGATATAACTGATATGGTCTGGAATATATATATAATATTATAAAACTTTTAACTTATACGATAAAAGTTTTCTAACACTATTTTTGAACTGAGTTACAGGGTATCTGCCAGTCATGATCTATAACTTTTGCAATTTTTTGCTGACTATTGCAACGTCGAACAATGCAAAATCCAAAAATTATGCGTCGCAAATGCGACAAAGCTAACGAGGGGAAAGGGAGGCGCCACTCCTAGCCAAGACGCAGACACAGTCAGAGACGCTTCAAAGCGGCTTCCGGCCGTTGCAGGAACACCCAGTGGCACACACACACACACACACACACACACACGAACATGGAGCAGGCCGCCATTTATGTAAATTAAAAATTATTTCGACTGTAAAAATTCAGTGGGAATTGTTTTTGGCAAGCGTCGCTGTTGTCTCTGCGGCCCATTTGCAACAAAAACACTAAACACAACCAAACACACACACACACACACACACGCACACTCGCTCGCTCGCATAGTACAACAAAAGCAACAAGGAGCCTGGCAATCGAGAAAAACATTTGCTTTTTAACTACATTGGCTGTTAAGCAGATCTAAAAAATAGTTATTGTTATTATTGGCGGTTGTTTTGAGCCACAGCGCACCACATGCAATGCGACGAACGCTTTGCGTTCGGGGCCAAAATGCCAAACTTGGCCAAGACAATCCGAATTTGAATTTGTTTATGAAATTGCGGAAGGGATAAGTACGAACTTATGATTATGTTCACAAACATAAAACGCGGCTATATAGAGCGCTATAAAAGTCAACAGTTTTCAAAGTACTATATCTTCGAAAGTTTGTTGCTTTTCCATTTGTTGGTATTTGACAAATATTGCAGATGAGAAGAACAGCTGCTTGCCTCTTATCAATTACTATATTTTAAAGTAATTTTGTTTTTATATCAGCCAAAATAAATAGCCCTAAAAGCTTTTTAGGATTTTTAAGTTCTCAAAGCTTGAATCAAGCTTATGAAGTAAATTCCAAAAATAAATCAGAATATTTTCAACTAGCCAAATTTCATATGTGAGTTAAATTTTATTTAGTAATATTGTATAAATGAATATTTTATTAAATTTCTCATATCTGTCAAGTAAATTGTGAATAATACAAAATTTAATATACAATTTATAGTCAACTTACTTTTAATTTTTATTCGATTTTCCCTACATTTTTAGTTTAGCTAATGCCCTGTTAAGTTCATTTGTGCTGTCCTTTTACTGCAACTAGCAAATTTCTGTTTTCAATTTCATGCAACGCCACTTTGCATTTAACGTAAAAGAACTTTAATATATTCCATTGGCGTTCCGAATGTGAATCTCTCTCGCTCCCTTTCTATGGCAGTTGCCAGTCAATGTGTGTGTGTGTGTGTGTGTGTGTGTGTGTGGGTTGGGTGGGGTCTGTAGCTGGTTCTGCATGTGAAGTGCATAGATTATGCAGTTGGCTTCAGTTTATGATTGGCAAATCCAATATACGTCGTGCACTTTGGCATGCAGCCGGGCGCAGATTGGCAAGCCGAGCACTTGGACCGCAGCGACTGCAATTTCGACAGAGCTGCCACTTTATGGCAGTCGCACGCATATTTTCCATACACACACACACACACACACACACGCGCGCGCAGACACAATCAGTTACACTCATACAGTTGCGCAGAAACAAGATGGCGGAGCGCCCGTTTCCGGTTGATGGGCAACGGCGTGATTATCGGCAGGCGGCTGGCGGCTGGCAGCAGTTCGCAGCAAACCGCAGCTACCCAAAAAAAAAAAAAAAACAAGCACCACACGAGTTCGTTATACTACCAATAGAGATTTTCAGACTTTAAGTTACCTTATAACAAACATATAAAATATAACAAAAAAATTCTGAATATTGTTAAGAACTTTTATTATTGCTAGGTTGTACAAAAATTTAAAAAAATATATTTGCTTTAAGTTCAATTTCCTGTTGTACATTGATTAAAAATATACAAGCAGCTGCTGCTTGTATACCCCTTAAAGCTAGCACACAGGGTATATGTGCACATACACACACTCTTAGTAGTAGCCCACAAAATTGCTGCCGCAGCAGTAAGCTGCAAAATAAGCCAAAAATATGCGTTATCAAGCCGAGCCAATATAAAAAGAAAAACTCTCCGGCACACACACACATAATGGCTGGGCCGCACAGCTGGAAAGACAACAACAACGTAGGACATAGAGATGGCTAGGTAGAACGGGCACACATACTGTGGAACGGGAATGGGGTCGCTACCCCGCTCTGATATTGGGGAGCACCAATTGCAGTTGCCGTTGCCATTTTGCATTACTTTGCATAACCAGCGTGAATATCCCGCTGTGTGTGCTTCGAAGAGGCAGGCAGAGTGGAGTAGGGCGCGGGGAGCGGGGAGCAGGTTGTAGGCAGAAGGCAGTTGCCGACACGTCGTGTCGCCTGTTTTGGAGCTGTGCCTCGGATATGGAGCTAAAGTCTGCTGTTTAACCATAAACTGCTCGTCCCTGGTCATTATGTGAGGCTCTTCTTTCGCTCCTTCGGTGCTTCTCTTTTCTTTTTTTATATATTTTTCTTTTAGAGTTTCCACACATTATTCTTATTTATCGGTGCTCGGCAGCCCGCTAGGCCCCACGAGTGGCCATAACATCGTTAGTTACGTTGGGGTCATAAACTGTTGCATATTATAAAGAATTTTTATGACTGCCTGAAGATTGTTGCCCCCTATCCGCGCATGAGGAGCAGCCAAATAAAGTTTAAGTCAACTAATTTCAAAGCGTTCGATAAAGCATTTGGTAAGATTTTTCACAGCTTGGGCACACTTAAAATATTTTTCGGTTTTTAAAAATAACAGAAGATACTCTTTTAATACTTCATACAGCTTAAATATAAGAACTGCTTACATTTAAAAAAAACAAGATTTTGACATGTAAAGCTCTCGGATCCATGGTTCCCATATTTCAAACTCCCACAACTTTGTCAAAACTGAACCGATTTTCCCGTTTGATAGCATTTTTTTCATTATTTGTCCTATAGATTGATTCTACATTCAAAAATATTAATTTTTGAAAATAAAATTTTTTTGAATTTTTTGGTCAAAAAAGCATTTACCCCCCCCCCTTGTTCATTTTCAAAAAAATTTTTTTTTAAAATTTTAGACTTTTGAATTTTTGTTTTTAATCGATTGTATTTGTCACAATTAGCATAAAAAACAACATTAAAGCTGATTTTGAGGGGGTAAAATTTTTGGTCAAAAATCATGCCAAAATCGACAAAAATTTTGACATGTAAAGCTTTCGGATCCATAGTTCCCATAATTCAAACTCCCACAACTTTGTCAAAATTGAACCGATTTTCACGGTTGATAGCATTTTTGTCAGTATTTGACCTATAGATTGAGTCTACATTTAAAATATATGCATTTTTGAAAATAAAAATTTTTTTAATTTTTTTGCCAAAAAAAATTTAATGTTTAAAGTCGGACAGATATTTTAAAAAAACAGAAGCCATTTCAATCTACAGCGCTTTTTACTGTGCATACATTTTCCCTTTCGTGCTGTTTGTCAACTCTGTTGGTATCTTAATTTCAAGAAGCAAATCTCTGAAATTCTTGTTTGGCTTGTCAGTTTGTAATTTATGGAGTTAGCTTTGGACATTTCAATCAAGTGCTTTCCAATCTGCTGTTGACAACAACAGCAGCTAAATCAGAGCCGTTTTTCGCATGTTTTTCTGATTATTACGCTCATTACATCATCAGAAAAGTAGAAAAAAAAAGAAAAAGAAAAGGCAAGAAAAACATTGCTCATTCTTTGCTTTCAATATACGTGGGGACGTAATTCGCCCTGCCGAGGGATTTTGTTATTATTTTTGTGCTTCGTTGCGCTTTCATAGCCCGTTGGCCTGGGGAGGGAGGGGAGGCGAGAAAGTGGCGCACGTGGTGAAAAAAGTCATTGTTTACCCTTTTACGCAGCATTTTTGGGCGAAGGCGCAAACATTCGATTTTGTCGCCAAAAGCCCAACCCCTCACTTAGCCCCCCCTCTCCCGATGGATGTGTTGAAATCTTTTCAAGTCTGTAAACGGAAGGAGGTGGAGGAGAGGGAGGGGGTAGCTAGCGCGCGAAATTCATTTGTTAACCCGGAAAGGGCGCCGTCTAATCCACTGGCAGTGCAGTCGCGACCCGCCAAGCCGGAGTCGCACTCGGAGGATGCAGACCCAAAGTCCCCGGCGCGTGACACCAGTAATGATTGATGAAGGTATTGGCAAAAAAAAGTTGTGCCAAAAAAGAAACTGAGACAATGCAAAGAGAAGGAGAAACAACTGATATGGGGCGGCAGCTAAAGGAAATCCATTTAAATGCATTAAAGTAAAATATTCCAAGCCCTAAATTGAGCTAACAAGCAAAACATGAGTGCAAAGTGAGAGAGTGAGCGAATGGGAGCGTATACAGAAGTCGTTACGAAATGCAAAGCTAAGTTGAAAATTTAAAGTTGAATATAAACATGAAGGAACTCGATAACTCTGACTAATGGGACAAAATATATATATATAGTTGAGGTTGAGTAAGCCCATATTTTTTGAGCTAGAATCATCGTTAGAGTTCTTTATCGATAGAATCAGTTTGTAGTCAGTTTTTTTGCATTTCTCGGATAATACAAAAATTTGGAATTTAGTTACTCGTAGAACATGTCAAATATGTTTTACTTGTTGTTTACCTGTAGGACTCGTAGACTAAATTGACACTCAGTGTCTAGTGGGAAAAATGGCAAATGGGTTGTTTGGCGCACATAAGTGTGCTACACTTAATTTGCTTTGAAAGTTTTATGTGCCGTAGCTTTTAATGGGCACATAAAGTCATCCGTTTGCTCATTTATTGGCCGGTCTTTGTTGTTGGCCATTCTGTTTGCGCCCGTTTGGCATCCCCATCAAAAGTTGATGGCTCTTTGCGGATTCTATTTTGCCGTGTGCAGCAAACAGTTCGCCTTTATAGTTGACCATTTAGTGCTTTTATGGCTGGTTACTCTTTTGTTTGATGGCATTAACATAATTTATGTACGAGCACGAAACAACTAAGCAACTAACAAAGTATCTCTGGCGGCTCCCACCCGACCAGATGTGTTCACTAGCCAATCAACCAATAGAAGGCAATTTAGCGGATCTCATTAATTGGCTGAACTTCGGTATGCATTTAAGACACTCGATACTCGATTTGGCTAACTTAAAGAATTTCATGTATAATATTAAATAGATTTTATTAACATATATTTGTTTTGTCTATCCTGTTTATACGAGCTTTTATTTTTCATGCGCAAATATTTTTAGTCATGGAGAAATATGAAACCCATAACAAAACAAACAAATAAAAAGCAAAAAATAAATATAAAAACGTAAACATTTTTCGTACATTTAATTTTATGATATGCAAAATAATCATTAAAAGCACAACAGCAACAATGCCAGCAAATATTGTAATAATAAAAAAAAAACAAAAAACACGAGCACCTAACAAACACCAACTACAAACAACAACAACAACAAAATGTGTAGCAACTTCCGCTTCCGCTGTGCAGGCAGCGCAGTCGCGCACAATTACAAAATCGCACAATGGGCGCTATAAATTTTGAAGCTAAGGCAGGATACTAACCTAGAGGATTCTAAAGGTCGGCATTAATAAGCCAAATCTGATAAAAACAATATTGGATTTTTGGCAATGATTAAACAATTTTTACAGAAATTAAAAGCAAATGTTGGTTTTGGCAATTCAACCAAAAAAATAAAGAATATATATTTTGATTATTCCTAAATTTGGGTTTCAATTATATGAATTATATTAGTTTAAATACATAAAAAGTAGATTATTTCACATATTTATTTCAAAAATGTATATGCTTTAATAGGAATTTTTCTTAACTTGTTTTATTATTATGTCAGGTCAGGTCTAGTCACTCCATCTTGCTATAGTTGTAACTAGACAGAAGAACACTCGGTTACGCCCGATGTCAAAGCTACTTTTGGTTTTTTGTGACCACTGTACACTGCCCACTGTGGGCAGCGAAGTCCAAGCTGGCATTTTATATACCCGTTAAAATTGGGCGCATGCATGTACTGGAGACCACATGACATGCCACGCCTACCATTTTGACACACACACACACACAGACACATACATATATATATTTATGTATATATATATATACATATACATAACCATAACCATAAACAAGGAACGACAACGACGAGCGCGACATTTTATAGCAGGGAGGCGGGTCCCTGGTTGGGTCGGACTGCCCGGCTGCCCGGTTGCCCTGTTGCCCGGCGGTGGGTTCCGCAACTTGGGGCACTTGGCATAAATTAAAGTGCCGTTAAGCATAAGCTCGTCCAATTACCAAAGTATCCTTTGCCGTTATATTTACGGATTTATTATAGTGTTGACTGTCGCTGGCGTCTTCCAGCACGCCCCGCCCCACCCCACCTTGCCTAACTGCATTTGTGGCCCACACACACACACACACACACCCCGGTCTGACACATGCATGCATGTACTTTTATCGGCCCTTTGTCATTTGTCATGTTAATTTAATGATTTTTCCCTCTTTTTTCACCTTTTCTCTTGTCAGTCGCGCCTCCGCCTGGCACGTTATCCGGCTCGTTTGGGTTTAATGCCTTAATGGCAGCGCCAGCAGCGCCCTGCCCCTCCCCCCTTCACCTCCCCCTCCCCCTCCACCAGCCCATAAGTAAAGGCTATATAAGTTATGTTTGGGTCTGGGTGTGTTTGTAATGTAACGGTGAATTTGTTTAGCCGCGTCGCGAGTTGTCAACTTGTTTGACAGACGCAAACGCAAAATTTGGTTGTTAAAAATTAATGGACGCCCAACCAATTTGTGTTATGCGTGAGTTGCCCAATTTGTAAATAGACCTTCATGGCCAACATCCCAGCCGATCGTTCCGAATGCTTACTTTATCAGCCCAGGGCAAAACTCACCAAAGGACCGCAATAAACAAAAAATAAAATATTGTGAAATATGGTTTTGAGAATCTATACGAATTTTATTGGTGTTCAAAATCAATATTAGTTGGCTAGAAGAATTTTGCTAATGTGTAGTAAATAAAATAAAATAAAATTAAAATTTGATATAAAATATATAGCAAATAGGAAATTCCCTGTATTTTACATAAATACTAAATTTAAGTAATAAGAAATAAACAGTTTCTTTTGAACTTAAATAAAAACCCATTTTAAGATTTAGTTTTGCTTATTCTTTAATCAGTTAAGAAAGGTCTAAGATCTTAAGAAAGAAACTAACTGTGTAGAATATATATATATAATATTACAATATTAACTACTATCATTTTTTTTTTATGCCAGAGTTTACTTTTGTTTGCCTACAACCATATTCATATTCATAACCTTAACTAATTAGCTAAAAGGAGATTGAGTTGAGTCCAATCGGAAATCGAATATTTGAACTTATTATTTGCTGCATATGATTTAGCAGACAGTTGATTAGCTGTGCGTGGTGCTGGAAACGAGAAACTAATTTTCGATATTCGATGCGATTCGATATCGTGCGCATTGACAAACGTCTTTTAATTAATGCGAGATCTAATTGAAAAACAGATACGGACAGCAGACTTTGCAAAAATATACGGCTCGGTGTTGCCGGCTGTGCGGAGTATCTGCGGTGTTAATTGAAATTTAATCTAGGCAACACGAACGAAGCTCAAACTCTACGAGTTGCGAATGCGAATGCGAGTGTGTGTGTGTGTGTGTGTGTGTGTGTGTGTGTATGGGCATCATGGGAATGGGTACGGGATGTGTGTTATCGGCCAGTGGCAGTTGGCGGCACAGATTAGAAACATTTGTGCGTCTAAATAGCTGGATGGGACGTGTATCTCATGGATGCGGATGCGCGGCAGGCGAGCAGCTTTCTTTCATAGTCTTTGCCAATAATTTTTCCCAGCCTCCGCGTCTCTCGTGCAGAACGTAATGCGTATCTGTTGTTGTTGTTGCTGCTGCTGCTGTTGTTGTTATTGCTGTGGCTATCTGCACTTTAATATCTATCAGACAGTTTGAGGCTTTCAGTTGGCTGTTCGGGTTAGTTGGACAGTTGGCCGTTTACCCGTTTAGTCGCCAGCTCGCTCGCTGGGACGGTCAATTCTGTTGTCGCTGCTTTAAATCAATTGCCTGGTCGTGCCATTAATTTCTCAAAGTGTGTCTTTGCCTTTGCTTTCTACGTTTTCTGTCCTCTTGTCTTGTGCTTTGTGCATTTGCCGTTTGTCGTCGCTTTAATTTATTTTGTCTCCTCATGCGAGTGCATGTCTTCCTTCTCGGTGCAGTGCGTCAACCCAGAGCCAGAGCCAGAGTCACAGTTGCAGCAATGTGGGTTGCTTGCATTTCTTTTAATTTATTTGAGTTGCGATTGATTCGCTTTTCACCGACGACCACATGCGACTTCTGACTTGTAGATACAAATGTATCTCGTTTTTTTTTTTTTTGTATCTGTGTTTGCATTCGTAACTGCTGCGCGCCTTGTTTGGCTCCTCATTAATGCCACAACAGTTGCACAATTACCAACTGCACACATATGTGCTCCAGTGCTTTACGATTGTCGAGTGCCCTTAAATTAATTCGCTTTTCGTTTTTCCACTGGGTAACCCGTAACCCAAATTGCCTGAAAATGTTAACTAACCCATAAATTCTGTCGAACTGTCGACATTCTGTAACTTTTACTTTATATCACAATTAGTTTCGAAAAGGAAAAACTTTGCTTGATTGCGTGACAATAAAAACCGAAAATTATCTCTTCAGTTTGTGTCTATTATTAATTTTCGATAATAGCTATTAGTCATATCGGACTGTTTTACCCTTTGATTTAACACATGGAAATAATTTTATTCACTTTTAAAAATAAATAAAAATCCAAAATATATTTCTATATCTATATTTTTGAAAGAGTAGTCCGAACAGTCCGAATGCAGGGTATCTGTTAATTGAGCACATTTTCTACGCTTTCATGTAAATTTATTCGATTGCACTTGCAGCTATTAGCTCGTTATTAGAGCTTGTGGCCAGGACTCGACTTTGTGGCCTTAAACGAGCTACATCTATGTGACATTTACTGTCGCTGGGTCGCAACGTGGCAGCCAATTTATTTCATTCATTTGAAATCATTCGAAAACCATAGCTGCCAACCGGGGAGCTGCTGTGTGACCCTCGGCTGCTGCGACAGCTTCCTTTCATTATTAATGGGATTTGGTGGAGCGGCAACTGCGACGCACTCAGCGTGTGATTGTTTATGCTGACCGGCAGCCCTGGCAACCCCGCCCCCTCCCCGCTCCACATGCAGTTTGCAGCGCAGTTGCAGCGACAATCATAATAATATTTTTGCAACTGAAAACTGGAGACTGGAGACTGGATGACTGCCTGGCTTGGTTGGTTAGTTGGCTGGCTGGCTGGCTGGCTGGATGACTGTGCGCCTCTGTTGTCATCGCATTATTATTCCGCTTCGACGTTTTCTGCTCTTTTCCTTTGCTACTTTACTATTATGTGTTTCTTTGATTTCAGTTTTTTTCCTTTTCGCTTGCCATAAATGGTTCATAAAATTTTATATGCTCGTCCATAAAGGAAACCGTTTGCTCCACTTTCCACCAGTAAAATGCATTGAAAATAAGTTGAGAGTTCTTCGTTGGATATTGAGAGGTCTCTGAAGACATGGGCAACAGTTGATGTATTTCATATGTTAAAATTGAGTTACATTAGTTAATACTCCTCTGATGATAGCTATTTAAATGCTATTTATCTATTTTAAATATATCTAATTTATTTAAATAAATACAAAAAATATCCTTATTGATTCATTTGATAAACAATACTCTTTCTAGTTGATTGACAGCCAAGTTAATATTCCCATGGTTTTCCGCTAGGCTTTTGCCATTTCCATTTTGCTTAGAAGCCGTCAAATGAAAGCAGCTCGCAATTGCATTGTTAAGCCGAACAAAAAAAAAAACAAAGCCAACTGCAAAATGGTTTCGAAACCATTAGATGTTAGCTTTCTGGCTGTGGATGCGGATTCGGATTTGGATTCGGCCACATATCCATTGCTCGTATCTTCCGCGTTGCCAAAATCAAATTGAGGGGCTTATGCAACCGGCCCAGCGAGCGGCGACAGCTACCAAAAACAAAACGCCGGCCAAATCGCAGTTGGAATCGGTGCTTACGTGACCAGCCGAACGACTCAATCTCTAGCAAATACAAAAAACAAAAACTAAAATAAAAAACTAAAAAAAAAAACAGCTAAAAAACAAGAGGAAAAATTACCGGTGCATGGTGCAAGCCGTTGCCATATCCAATTCCCCTGCGCCGGTGTCGCTCGCCCACAGATATTCGTTTCGTATTCGTATTCGTGCATTCGCATATTCGTTGTATTTTTTTTTCATTTATTTATTGTAGTTGTATCTTATTATCACAGCTCGCGTTGAGTTCGCTGGCCGTTCATGAACTACAAACGCCGCTGGCTGCGTTTTACGCTTTGCATCGCACTGCAATTGGCAGTCGCGGCCTGTCCTCGATGCGGTTGTTGGCTCTTGGGCTTTGCCATACGTATCTGACGGATACCTAGGCGAATGCACTGTGCCGAAAAAAACAACGCGTGAGTCTGTGCAATAGCTGAGAGATAAACGACTTTGAGATACTCTAAAATTAATAGTTACGAAATGCGACTATCTTTTTGTTGTTGTTTTTTATGTGTTGTGAGTTGGTTGAGAAAACTGGCCATGACAAGAGAAATAATTGGTGTAAACTTGTATATATATTTTATTTTTGATTTATTTATACGACTTACATTGTTGCCTTTTGATTCATACGAGCGCCAGGTAAAAATATAAATTAAGATAAAATTTCATGCAAAGTCAATTTCAAATATTATTACAAATATGTATTTTTTTTATTTAATAAAATTTGCATTTTGTCTCTATTATTAATTAATTTAATGATAACGAACTAACTATATTAAATTTTAATGTAACTTCAAAACAATTTCTGTTCTCTTTAAAGTCAATATTATTATGATTAATTTTATTATTATTTTCGAAAATAAATTTATAATTTTTTTCACTTTTTCATAGTATAAATTTTTACTTTTTCATCAATTCAATTTAGATTTTTAGTCAGTAAATTTAATTAAGTTTGTATAACGTGTATTACGAGTTTGTTTAAACTTTTTATAAACTCTTTTTCTGTGGACCGCTTGTTGAGTTTCTTCTAGTTAAGACCTGCAATTATTGTTGATAAGCAGCCGCAGCTGGCTTTACTCTTATCGTTGACGATGTCTCACTTTTGGATACCTCTTCAGAAAATTTCCATTGGGGCAAACGTTGTCGGAGCCAAAACAAAACCAAGGCACTTTCCTATACTTGAAGTTATGATGTGACGATGATGAAGCAACCTCCGAATTTCGAGTGATGGACAAATATTTCTAAGCAGGCAGTACTTAAGCTGTGCGTAATGTAAGCGCTCTGCACACCCTCTCAGAATCCACAGAGCCCAACTCGTTTCTTGTCGTTTGCATGGGCCACACTTCAACCTGCCACTTGAGGCACTTCTTCGTCGCACTTCAGTCAAGATATGCCATGAACGATACCAGAGAGCCGTGGAATAATATGAAACAAGTACAAACTTCATTAGGGCACAGTATGCATCGTTAACTTTAGCTCTGAAGATCTAAACAATTTTCAAGTCTAGTTCATGCATTTAAATATCGAGCTTTTGTTTCATCTTCTGATCTTTAATTTTCCGCTAGAGGATTGAAAGAACAAATATTTCCATGTATATATATACATATAAATATTATATGAGTCTTTTGAATAAAGTATCTTTTTTCAAATATTTATTTCATTGAATCTTCTTATAAATAAACCTGAATTTTGTGGGTTTCTCCTTACTGTGTACAAAGTCATATTTTAACTCATATTCTACTAGAAGATTTTACTTAAGCCTTAATAATATTGAAAGTGAAAAAGTATTTGCATATAATATATTTTATGTAATGTGAAATATCTTTCTACTAATATTTCTTTAATTAAATCTTCTTATAAAAACACATTAATTTCCTATATTTCTCCTGCAAAGTAATATTTTAATTCATTTTCTGCTAGATTTAATTTAAATTAATTATTTTATATTTCTGTAGATATATATAAGCTATACGAATTTTGTAAATGATATTGTGCATATCTAAAATATCAAGTATCTTTCTTTGATCACCTTTAACTTAAATCCAATAAAGTAAAGTTGAAATACCGCAAATTTTTCCATCAAGTAGATTTTCACATTTCATTTTTATTAGCGATCTAACAATTGATGAAGTATTTCTATTATTCACAATGTTGATTTAAAAGCACCACACGAAAGCCTGGCTTCGTTCAATTTAGTTGGGGGTCTGGCTAACCGTGTTTCATGAGGAGATGGGGGATACGCTTGCAGCCGGTGTCCGCCACATCGAGCAGCGCTTGCTCCAATATGCAGAGGAGCGTCCGTCTGTCCAGGGTGCGCTGCTCCAAGCGCAGCTCGTTGTCCAGGCAGGCCAGCAGCTCGGCGCGTCCGAATTGGCGATAGTTGATGAGGGTCGTCTCCGTGGGCAGCTGCTGCAGCAGCTCATACTGTTGCCAGTAGTGTTCCAGCTCCATGTTGAAGATGTACACTACCAATACAGTCTGGTTGGCTGCCGTAGTGGGATCGCCCTCGCGCTCCTGCAGCAGCTTGTTGTAGATGGACACAATGCCGTAGTCGCAGGGGCTCAGATTGTCGATGATCAGCAGATTTTGGCCGCAGCTCGACAGCTGATCGACAAAGTTGCGGATCATGTGAAACTTGTGGACGCCGTCCGGCACATAGGTGCTCCACGAGTACGTGTGCACGTTCTCCGGCCAGGGGAACTGTTGCCGCAGCGCCATCGCGGTCAGGGTCTTGCCCACGCCGGGCGGTCCCAGCAGCGCCACCGTCTTCAATGGCCTGTCGCTCATCACGGCGCGCTCGAGCCGCGCCAGCGCCTGCTCCTGGTTGAGCACCTGCTTGCCAATCCGGCGAAATATTCGCATTCCATCCAGTTGCTGGCTGCAGTGGAAGGTGCGTGCCGTTTTCCCGTCCGCAGCTGGTTCCTGGCCGCCCAGGCCCAGTATGCCCGACACGCCCAGCCACAGCGCCTCCAGCGTGCCGAATGCAGCTGTCGCCTGGCCCAGATCGCCGCCATTTGTCGGCTCCAGGCTGTGGCACCAGAGCACCACCAGCACCGTGGCCAGGCCCGTCAGCATCATCAGGCCCTGCACAATGTTCGCCTGCTCCGCGCTCTCCAGCTGCTCTCGATACGAGCGGCAGCTCGTGTTCCGCAGGATGCCACGCTTCCGCGGATCCTCAAAGTCGCCACAGAGTGTGCTCTCCCAGTGGCGTGCAAATGAGGGTCGGTAGTGCGTCCTGCTCGAGGATTTTTGCATGGCAGTTTCCTAGTTATTTACGTAAAACACTTTAATTTTTTTTTTGTTGATTATTGATTAGAAAGAGGCTGGGATAAAATAAACTTTTAAATGTTGCTTGTGAAAATTTTAACAAAAATTAAGAATTTTCAGCGTTGACAGATTTTTCTAATTATTGACCGATGGCTTTTATGGCTATATGCTATTGTAGAAATAATTACAAAACTTAAGATATTTATAAAACAAAAAAAAAACAAAACAAAAAAAAAGTTGGTTACCAAAACCAATTCGTGAAGTGTGCACGAGTAAGAGATACACTGTAAAAAGATTTAAATTGCAAAAAAATTAAGAATGCAGTAAACGGAAGTACACGACTAGCATATATCCTACATATAAGCTTTTTCATTATTTAACAGGAAATCTTGAAAAATAAGAGAAGGTGTTGATTTGGGAAAAATTACATATCGAATTTACAGTTCG
Organism: Drosophila micromelanica; assembly: GCA_004143825.1. NCBI lineage: Eukaryota > Metazoa > Arthropoda > Insecta > Diptera > Drosophilidae > Drosophila > Drosophila micromelanica. The sequence continues at coordinate 48,505 of SCDY01001104.1, forward strand.
AATTTATACCTCGACCAATTTACGACTTTATAGCTCGACACACAGTTCTGATTGAAATTATGTATATACCCTATGAAGTCGGGTCAACTTTCTTTAGTCATTTATATACTTGCATATTTTTATTATGTACGCTTTTTACCATTTCAATGTATACAGAGTATACATAAAAATTAATTATATATAAAAAATTATGTGATATTTAAATGATTTTGTTGATATCCATTGTAATAAATATTATATAAAAGAAGGCAAATACTTTTAAAGTTTGGCAGCTAAAACAAAGAGGCTGTGGCACGAGTTTCAGAGAGAAGGTTTGCTTGATGGCTGTGCTCTGTTTGCAGATAATTATACGCTTTGTTAAAGAAACGCCACATGAATCCAAATACGAATACAGTGCGGATGCGGAGTTCTACGCGTTTCTTGGCTGGCATTAAAAGCGCTTACTCATCATTATCAGGCAGCAGTCATCAGGCAGCGGCCATCAGCTGATTTGTGGCAGAGGTAGAGGCAGAAACAGAAGCGGTGGCAGTGGCAGAAAGACAGGCATTAGCATTAGGCAGACAATTAAGTTTAGACTCGCGCGGAAAGTCAGCAGCCACCAACTGGGCCACACTCTGAAAGCAGCAGAAAAAGATCTGGCGATCGTGATTGCCAAACAACGAAAAACAAGCCAGCCAGGCAGCCAAAGAGACGACTGGTCTGGCCAGCCGCAAAAGCCCAGTTGGTTTGGGCCACGAGAGAAGCGGCGGCGAGCCGGGACAGACAGATAGACGGACAGAAAATGAGCCATTTGGGTGCTTGGCAACAAACACAGCTCAAAGAAAACAAAGCACTTCAATTCGTAGTCGTGTAATAGACAAAATTGAGTAAAGCCTTCGACCAAAAAACAGCTCAAACCGCACCACAGTTGCTCTACCTAAAATAACTACAGGTTTTTAATTTAAATTATTATAAATATTATTAATTCAATTTTTAAATTTATAAATATTAAAGTTTAGAAAATCTTTTTTTTTTATTTTAAATACTGTTTTTCAAGATCTCCTTACCTTATAAACTATAGGCTAAAATTAAAACACACATTAAAGAAAATGTCATAGAATTAAATAAAGAAAAAAATTATTTTTGCTGGATTCAAAAATGTTTTTGCCCAATTTCTTTATGGCTATAAATGCAGGCATGTCAAAATACTTGTGACAGACACTTGCGGATAGTTGGGAAAGAGTATAAAGACAAAAGATTTGCCAAATGTGCTGAAAAATAGATAGATGAATGGGTAGAAAGATAGGTAGGTAAACAGACGGGGGGACAGACTGACTGACAGTTGGAGAGACAGATTGAGAGACAGACACTTGTTTGAGCGCAGAGCCGTAACGGTTTCTTCAAAATCAAGTTGGGCGACTTGCAAAAGTGTCTTTCATAAATCAGTCAACGCTCCGGCTACCAGCGTCAGCGTCAGCTGTCAGCCGGAGATCATTTTGGTTGCTTGGGTTCGGCTCGGTTCAGCGGTAATTATGTCTCTACTCGGTGGAGTACTCATATGTGTGTCATTATGATCCAAGAGCAGACAACAACAATAACAACGACAATAGACTTGGCAGTCTTGGCAGACTTGGCGGCTCTGGGGTAAAAGTTTGTTGGCCCTCAAGTGCGGCCTGGCTGAGACATTTGGCTGACTTTCCGTTTTGGCCATATTTGATTTGACGGCGCTGCTGTTGCCAACCGTTTTGGAACGGGCCAACTGCGACGGCTGCCTCCACCTCGGCCTCTGCCTCTGCTGAGTCAGCGCTTTTAATTGTTGCCAAAAGCGGAAAAGTTTTGCAAGTGAAAAGTAGGCAATGAAAAAGTCATTTGGAAAATTGACAATCAGCTAACGAAATTTACAAATCAGTCGCCAGTGGAACGCATTGCGCTTAAGCAAAAATAATTTACACTGCTCTCTAAACAAACGAGCCTATATAATGTCTAATCATTAGTTATAAAACTTGTATATGTAATTCAGAAAGATATATGGAGAAGATGGAGTTTAGCTATAATATTTTTTCTATATATGTAAATATAAATATTTTTGACTTAAATCTTATGCTTATAAAATTATTATCAAATTAATTTTATTATTATTATTATATATTTTTTAAATATCTGAAAAATATATTTCTCTTCTCGATCACATTATCCATGCTAGATTTGATCAGTTTCTTTTTTATGTCTGATTGCATGTACATATATAATTATTAAGTTTAATTCTACACAAAAACAATTTAATAAGTTCTTTCATCTGAAGTTTTATGCATGCAACCGATCGATCAGAAGAAAAAGAGTATAAGAAAAATATCGCTAAAGTGTCTTGCGAATTGCAATTTATAGCCGCAGTTAAAGCGTCGAGAACACGAACGTGTTTACGCCAAGTGGCAACTAAGTAAGTGTATCTGTAAGATACAGATACATGCAAGCACTCGGCTCATTATTTGGGCCGGCAACAACAACGTCTGCTGCTGCTGATGTTGTTGCTGCTGTCAGTTGCAACTTCAATTGAAACGCATTTAATTAGTTTGTGCCTAATTTATGCTGCCATCGACATCGATATTATCGACATCGACATCAACATCAACATCAGCGCTCAGCATTGAGGCTGTCATACACTACAATTTCCAACCGCGTTAAGGGTATTCTCATTTTCTGACATGTTTTGTAACGACAAAAATCAATGTAAAAAAATTAAATATTTTATATTCATATTTTTTATAATAATCATAAAAATTCGTATCAAACCCCGTAAGGGTATTTAAAATTCGTTATAGCCGCGTCAACTGTTCTTTCCTGTTATCTTTTTTATGGCAGACATTAGAGCAAATCAACGAATGACGACGACAGTTACGGGCCTGTCAATTGGGGGGAGTGGGGGCACCAAATGCTGCCAGACGTGTGCATTGGTATGCGCTGAAAAGGCCCGACTTGTAGGTCAGTTCCTCTAGTTGGCCCGGTCATAAGTAGCGGGGCCCTCGGTACAAGACGCGTCAATTAATTTAATTAACGAACGTGCTGCGAACGCCTTCCAATTGACGTTAAATTGTTTAAAGAACAGAATGAAGGAACCACAACTAGAACTAGTACTGGGGTTGGGGAAGGGGGAGGGGAGGGGCGGCGGGTCAGAGAGATGTGGGCGGCTTGTCTTTTACTTTACTTATTTTGATGACATTGTGGGGCTTCGCAGCAAAATCTACTGAATGCGTTTCTATGATTAACTTTCATTTGATGAAATATTTTCATTTCGGCTTTCGTTATTTCCCTCCCCGCCCCACCGCCCACAAACCAACCCCACCGTGCAACATGCCATCATCCATAGGGCTTCGCAGCTACCCCACGGAATCGGTCGAATCGGTCCCCTCCGTCTTCCAACGTCTGTCCAACGCTGTTGCCACCCGAGCTGAGGTCATGGGGCTTGAAAATTTTCCATTTTCCGCTGACCATTTAGCGGTGGAAAATGATATATCGCATGCTAGACTGCGACTGTTGTTATTTGTGATTAGTTAGGTTACCGTTAAGCTTACAGCTTTTAAACCAGCTTAGCCTTCAATCTAATAACTTGACAAAATAGAGGGTATTTGCTATCAATGCAATTATCTTCCGTTTTCCCGTTTTCTCTATTTATTTATTTCATTTCAACAAGAGCAAAAAAAAGATGTTTTTAAAAAAAAGCTAAAACTAAAAATTAGTTGGTTTTGTAGCTTCCACTGGAAAATGTTTAAATGTTATAAGTGTTGAATGTTAATTAAATTTTTACCAAACAATAAAAGTAGATACAATTCATATACATTCATAAATGTAACTTAAGACTAATTTTACTTTATACTGAGAATATTAAAGTTTTAATTTGTTCAACAAGAAACTAGAAACTAGCTCCAAATTAAAATAAAAAAAATGTATACCAAAAACATATAAAGATACTTTGATATATGTATATAAATTTATAATATATATTTGTAATAAATTATTAGAAAATGGTTAGCTTAATATTTAATATATCATTTTCAAAAATTTTTTTCACTAATTAATCGTCGTCTCAAATTAAATTTAAATTTTATTAAATTTTCTTATTCACTTCTTATACATGTAGATACATGAATGTATCTTAACTTGCGTGAGTCATGTGAGCTGTTGCTGTTTTTCTGGGCAGCCAGGTGGACTATTTGGTGATGGTTGCAACTCTGTTGTCGATGACTACTCTGTGGTGAAGCCCGAGGAATACTTGAATTTTGTGCGACGATATCGCCGCATGTTGATCTTAAAGCTCTTTCATTATTGTTGCTATTATTATTATTATTATGAAAATGCACAAAAACAAGACAGCCGGCAGCCGGGCAACGGACAGCGGGCAATGGGCTTCTGCAGAGAGTCAACTGGCCGAACTGGTTCTCCTCGTCGCTTGGGGCTTATTTGAGGCCAGGCCACTACCGGAGTTACACCTACTCCCGCTGACGAGTTGAGTTGGACTTGAAGTCAGCTTTCAGCTACAGATACAGATACAGATACAGATACAGATACAGATACAGATACAGATACAGATACAGATTCAGCTTTAGTTTTGGGCTTCAGCTTTAGCTTTGGATTCGGATTTTAGCTGTTGGCTCTGCGGGGTGTTCGTTGTCTTGTTTACGTTTAGCGCTCATTCCTTCATTCTACGCTCGTTTGTTTTGGTTTTAAAAAAGGTTAAGCTAGAAAAAAATTAAAAATAAAAAAAAATCGAAAGAAAAAAACTGGATGCCCTTGTTTGTACACAGTTCGGTCTATCAAATGTTTGGTCTTTGTTTTCGTCGCCCTCTCTCGCTCTCGCTCGCGCTCTCTCTCGCTCTTTCTATCTTCTCGCTTGCTTAGAGACCTTTAGCCATGCTTTGCATTATTATTTCAAGCTGTCATTGTTGTTCTCTGTGCCACAAAGCAAAACAATCTTCTTTCCACTTCTTCCAACATAATTCTATTATTTTTTTTCTCTCGTACGGCATATGGGATAGGGTTCAGGTTCGAGTAGATATAGGGGTAAGGGTATGGATAGGGGTATAGGTAGAGGTACAGGGGTTCGGATTGCGTCCCTAGGTTTTGCGTAATGAGTTTGAGTGTCGCTTGTCCATCAACTAATTCCCCAACAGCATTCAAAGTTGCCCCTTTTCTGTTTCTCTTTCGCCCAGTTTTTCTCTTGCTGTTTTTTTGCTAATTAAGATTCATGACGAGTTAATCTGGGACTGGAGTTGACTAGTCAGTCAGGAGTCTCGCTCAAAGTACAGGGTATGGGTGCGCTTTAATCGCGTTGTTATCTCCGGTTCCATTTGCTCTGTTAACATTTCCAGAGTGTCAACAATGGAGCTGAAATTTGTTATTATCTAATTGTCTGTTGTTTCTTCTACTAGTAGTACTTACGCTCGCTCCCTCGCTTCTCCGCTCCCCGCCAGTGGGCCTCCTGGGAGTATCGGGCATGGCTCCTCCAACAAGCCAGCCGGGCAATGACTAACCGCCAACGCGGGAGCTGCAAACAGAAATAATAAACACCAACAAGTGTCGTAAAAACAAATTAACGGCGCACAAGCAAACACTTGTCCCCTGTTTCACAAGCTCTCCCCCCTCTTCCCCCCACCAACCATTCCCCAACAATGCTAAAGCGGTAGCAGCCCCTAAGTTTTAAATGAGCAAACATTATTTTAATTTATTGCATCGCCTGGCGAACCCCGCCACACTAATCCGCACAATAATAACAACAGCTACACCATTTGGCTGCCCCCTCGCCCCCCCTCTCAGCACCCTCGCACGCTCCCAGATGCATTGTTACCCCTGTTGCCTGTTGCCCTGTTGCCAGCTCCGATTGGGGGTGGGGCATGGGGAACAACGTACAGCTTAACAACTGAATCCCCCGGGATCCAGAGGCACGCACTTCTCATATTTTCGAATTGTGCTCGAAAAAGAATTTGTTTTTCCAACATGAAACAAGTGCAATGAAATCTATTTAACAATATGTTTAAGAGAATGTACAATAAAACACCCTATAATCAATAAAAGAGATACATATCCACCTATTATATATACACAACATATTTGATTATAATTTATGCAAATAACATTTATATCAGTTCTGATGTGTATTATAATTGTCGCAAGTTAAATTTTGATTGTTAAAGCGTTCAATTAAAATTCAAATGACGTCTGCATTTGCCAGTTGAATATCGAATTAATTTGTCAAAAATATAATTAACACGTTTCAAATGGACATTGGACAGCTTGTGTGTGTTAACAGTTTTTGTATTGCTGATGTGTATTATACCCACAGCCCATTCCCAAGACCACGCCCCGAACGTGCCTCGAATGTGCGTCAATATTAAAATTAAATAAATAAAAATGCTTAAATCGCACATAAGCAGTGACAATTTTATGTTGTTTTTATTTTCAATTGATGCCTTTCAAACAGAACGAAAAAGAGATATATATATGCAAAGAGTGAGATAGAGAGACTCTATTTGGCTTTAATTATAGATTTCGGCTTTAGCCATCATTTCTGGTCACTTAATTGTGGCCACTTCACACACGAACCTAATTATCCTCAAAAAAAACATATAAATTTCCACAACAATTTGCATATAAAGAGCGACTCTAAATGGATCGCATTTGCATAATTTTGTGCGGCTCTTCTTCTTCTATTTGCCGCATATATCATTAGCAACATTTAGTTGCATAGAGACACAATTTAGTATCCCCTATGTAGCGGTAATTTACCTATTTCACACACACACACACGCACCTAATTGCCCAATTATTATGGGGATGCCGACCCAAAAGTACTTTTAATTACTAATTATAGATCTATGGTAACTTTTATGAATAAATTTCAAGTTTTGGGCGACCATTAATAGTTATTTGTGTTACTTTTGAATAGCTTTAAAAATCCACAAATTACAGTTGCCGGACAAACAAATAGAATAATTAGATACTCTAAAGAAAACGATCTTATAAAATATATAAGAACATTTATAAATACTAATATTTATTAATTTTTATGTAATCATGTTATTTTTTTAAAATTAATATATCTTTTTAAATAAATAAGAACAATTATAAATACTAATATTTATTCATTTTATGTTTATTAAGTTATTTTTAATTAACATAAATACACCTTAAATATCTAAAAAAAAATTTCTTTAAAATCTAAAAATATATTTTTAAGAGTTATAGTGAAAAAAATAGAAAAATGATTTGAATAGTTTACTAAAATACACAGAGAATTTTTAGCTTTTCCACGTAAGTTTTCTTTATAAAATTCTACATTTTTTCGCTCAGTGTACGGACATGTTTTGCTTGCATGCAAATATGATTTATCTGGCATAGTGCATAGCATAACTTAGCAACCGAACAGATTCGCAGCATGGAAATCGAATAACCTGTACACTCCATCAGATAGACATGTGCATTGGAGACCTAAATCTGGATTCCCCTCCCCCTCCCCCACTTCATTCACAAGTCTGGGGATGATGCGTGCTGTTGCCATGGGCGATCAGCCGCAGCAGCAGCTGCGCCATCTGGCATCTGGTTATGAGTCAGCTCATAGTCTGCTCTGTTCCGATCTGTGCTCCACATGTTTTCACTTAGAGCATAATCATTGCTATGCTGTGGGGTGGCTGGTCCCGGATTCTGGCTGTGCAGCAACCGGCCTGCAGCAACTGGTGCAGCGTCTGTTCCATTTAACGATGCATTTCGCCTTAAATTTAGTGGCAAAACATTGTTGAGCGCATTAAGTAATTACGATTATGCTGCTCGCCATCGCCTGCAGTTAAATATGGAAATGCATTCGATTCATTTGGCTGCAACTTGTTTAGCTCCCCCCGTTCCACTCCTCAAATTCCGCCAGATGTACTGCCATCAGAGGGTAGCCGCGGGTATCTCGTTTCTTAGAGCTTCGAAAATGTTCCCACCAAATAAGTTCAATTTGGTACTTGAACATATCTTTTAATTGTCAAAATGTATTTTTATCAATTGTTTGTTTTTCGTTTGCTTGAAACCATTTAAAATTGATAAAAGTATAAAATTTATTGTTTTTTTTATAAATCTCTGTTACAGACAGACTTAATTTATATTATGGTATTTCCCGACAAAAAAAAAAGATATTTAAGCTGATAAACCTTATTTACAATCTTATTGCCTATTACACTTTATTTGCAGTTTGTTGGGCATTTTCATTGTGTTTAAATTTTCCAATATCCTAGGCATATAATATATATTCATGTTCTTTAACATAGTTATGGTTAAACCCACAGCTTGGATTGAAGAAAAAAAACAGGACAACCATTCATTATGGCCACCATTTATCAAGTGCATAGCATTGGACGCATTCCGAACGAAACTTTCTTTAGTAGCAGTACTTGGTGGGGTTGGGGTTGGCTTAGACTAACTGCCAGTTATGGTGGTCAGTAGTTGACCCAACTCGCGCCAGGGCCATCCATCAACTTCATCAAGAGCAAAACGCGCAAGTGTGCGTGTAATTTCTGTGATGGCCGCACGCTTATCGAACCAACTAGAAAAAGAATGGGAAGGAGGGGAAGGGGAAAGGGGGCTTACCACCCAGCACCACCTATGTACTCGAGCCCGGAACCATTTTACCATCCATCAGCCACATCAGTCACTCATTCACTCATTCATACATTCGTTATTCCGTTCATTCTTTCCGTTTGCTTCCTGCCCTTCTGGCACTTCATCATCAACATCAACATCACAATCATAACCCAAACTTTTCCCGGCTAAGTACACCAAACAAAGGGGTTAGACGTAGTCCTCAAATCTCCGAACTGATTTTCATATATATATTTTCGGGTGGTGTTTTAAGCCATTTAGCTAAAAATTGTTGGTGAACTTTAATGGATTACTCTTTATTTTAGACTGTATATATTTATTTATATTTTTCGTGCTTTGAATAAAGCCTTACCTTTTGTATCCAAGAGATTCTCAGGCTAACAATATATATATTTTTTCGAATTTTTTTATATACCCATAATATCTTCAACGATGTGGCACAGAAATATTTCTGGAAACCTATTTGATAACTATTTGGATGCCCTTTCGAAATCCTATTGGCTTTTCCATTTTGATGTCAGCTTAGGACTCCGCACATCACATTGAATTTCAAACGTTTGTTCGTGCAGCTCGAATCCTGTCAACCGGGCCACGCATCCTTCAATTTACCAATCTAATTCCTCCACCGCCAACACAATATTCAACCCGTGTCCTGTCTCGCAGCATGTGTGTTTTTTTTGAACAGAGTATATTTAGTTTGTGCAATGTTCGCCTAGCCATAGATAGACTGGAACCTTGGAATATACCCGTCAGATAAACCGTTAAAATTGTTTGAATACGAACTTTCGGGGTGTATCAAATTTGGATTCGATTTTTTTTTAGATTCTTTCATTATTGTTATTTTACTGTGAATGAGTATTGGGCAGTCGGTTAGACCCGACTGCATCGTTCATACTTGTTTGAATTTGTATCTGCTATTTCAGAGTCTGCCCGTTAATATTTGGATTGGGTGTATTTGTATTTGTTTTCTGGTTGTGTTTCCTGTGCAGGGATTGCGAAGGGATTGCCACCGAATGGGGGTCTGCTACAGGGTATGGTGTACGTGGGTTGCGGAAAGGGGCTTACACTGTTGCCAAAATAAATCCGCTATAAGCCCTTTGCGCAAAAATGTTTTTCCTATTTTGCATAAAAAGTTGCGCTTATCCCTTTCGCATTCGCATATTTAAATTCGTTTCTCTGATATTTGAAATTCGATTTTTGTACATATTTTTTCGCTCCTCTCTCTCTCTCTCTCACTGCTGAACTTTTGTGCCCGCCTAATTCGACTGTGGAGCAGTTCCGGATCCGTACTCCCTCCCGTTCGGTAGGATTTTAGTTGCATGCTTATCATTCAGTGTGTATTTGCCCATTTTTGTTTCGTGTATTCCACGTGTGCCACGTGTCTCCTTATTTATCCTTCAAATTCTTACACACACACACACATACGCGCCCACACCTTGTTTGCTCTCGTGTGAAAATTCACAAATGCGAGTGGATTTTTGGGGTCGGGTCTTTGACTACGACTCTGGTTCATACCTATAACCGAGGTAAATTTTAGATTGTTGCCACAATTTCAATTTCAATTGCAGCTGACAGCGATTGTTGCCCCAGCGACAGTTTAATAAGCAACTGGAGACATCAACCAAGTTTCCCGTAATTGAAGCTCTCCTATGACAAAATGGAACGAATCGCACACTGAGCACAGCCGACTGCCACAGACATTTATAATTACCATCTTTTAGTAAACCAATTAAATTTCTTCTATTTTTTAATACCTATATCGGTTATATATACATATTGTATTATGTTGCCAATTGTAAGCACAGCTAGCTATATATTTATATCTATAAACTCATTTTTAGCGTTTGAGATTTAAGCCTATAGAAATCGGTTTGAATATATTGAAAAATTATTTTTCATTTTATCAAATTTAAATTAATTATATATAATTTTTTTTATTCTCCACTAAAAATAGTAAAAATTCTGTTTAAAAAAAAAATACAAATTTTAAACGCAAAAAAAAGATAATTATTTTTAATATGCTAAAACTTTAAATTTTCAGAGTATTTTCATGGCGTGCTAGAAAACTATCAAGGACCCGTCAAAGTGCGTTAGGGTTGGGGGTTGCGGGTGGGGGGGTGGTTAGTTGCTCGCGAAGCTGGTAATGCAACGAGCGCAAAGGTCAGTCCAAGGACAAGGCGAGACGCCAGCGAAATGCACAAAAAATGTTGTGCTCTTATTAAAATCGATATTTAGTGGAAGAGACTAGACTAACTGTGGGGGAGGGGAGGGGGGTAAGCGGGCTCGTGTTTTGTGTTATTTGGCAAGGAGGGGGCGCAGGAGGGTATTTGCATTAAATTATGCGACGAGCTGCGGAAATGTTTGCCATCAAATGGGACAGTGGCGGGGGATGAGGAATGACAAGCAAACGAGCAAGGAACAGAGAGAAGCTGAAGCAGAAGCAGAAACAGAAGCTGAAGCAGAAGCTGAAGCAGAGCGCAGCATCGTTAAGTGCGGCGGAAACAATTTCACTCTTCAGCACAAGGAAAGCCATAAAAGGAAATAAAAGGAAGGCAGCAAAAAACGTCGACTGCGACAGCGAGGCATTTGTTAAAGCGAAGCGCCGCAAAACAAATTGTAACAGAAATCCTTCAAACATCTGTGAATAGCTCTCGCCTGCAATTCACTGCCCACCCACAATCCCCCCCACCCGACAACCCCTGTTTACCCCCAGCCACTTTTGCCCCCATATGCTTTTTTCATTCAGCCACACACATGTGTGTTCGTGTGTGTGTGTGTGTGTGTGTGCACTTGTATTTGTAATTGTTTCCTTTTTGCTTTATGAGTTTTTCATGTATCGCACAAAGTGTCACCCTATTTTAGTCCCCTATTCCACATACATGCCAGCCCCTGTCCTATTACGCGGCTGCCTTGCACCTGCGTGCCAGTGCCAACCCCAACCCCAACCCCAAACCCAACCCCAACCTCCCAGCCCATTCCTGCCCTCCCCCCGGCCACGCGCTCTACTTACTGGGCGCAACTTTTGTGGAGCGCATTTTAATCGTCATCATTAAGGCGGCAGCGCGTGCAAAATGTCCTTTCATTTTAGTGTTTTTTTCCCTCATATTTCTTTCACTCGCATCACTCGCTGGCTAGATATTTGATGTTTTTGTTAAAGTCTTGAGTGTTTAGCCATTGCAGTCTGTCCAAAACTGACATCAAAGTGCTTCAAAACAATGCCAAAGCGTGGGGATTAGAACGCATCCGCTTAGCAGACCCCACACAACCCCGAACAGGGTATTAAGCTAACTAGCTGATAAGTCAAATTAAGCCACGAACTGAATTCTGTGTATTTACAGTAAAAAAAACTTTATGTTATATTTTTATAAATTCAAAATTCACATTTTATATAAATCTATATTAATATTTGACGAAAATCTCGCATTATTTAGTTTTATTTTTAAAGATTCGTTGCAACATTTACTTTGTTATGAAAAATATAAATTTAATATTTTTAATACATATTCCCAAATTTGCTGTTTGCTCTGCCTGCAGGGAATACCCCTGTTTGCACGAACGCACATTGAAAATGTAAAAAATGGGGGCGCCCCAAAAACCACCTTCATCAGGGCGTTAAAAATTGCTGAGGCAAGAGTGGAGAAAAGTATCATTAGACACAGCTGGACGCCAACTGAGCTGGACTAATAACTTTCAATTGCGGTTATGATGGACCCAGGACTCGGCCAGGCGCAGGAGTTCTTGTCCTTGGCCAGCTATTAAATATTTACAAATAGTGTTTGTAAGTAGGAAATTGTGTTCGTTCGGTTTACAATGGGCCACAAAGTCATTGAAGGCACACGAACACGAACTGTCCTTCCATCTATGTGCCGATGTCCGATGTCCTGCGTCCATCAGCTGGCTGGCTGGCTGGTCCTGGGCTCTTTTATTTATTTATTTATTTTATGCCTGCGCCGGGAGCTTGCCTCGATTTGTGCCTCTGTTTGTGGGCCATTTTCAAAAAGTGCAAAACTTATTTTAATTTTAATAGAAATTAATGAGGTAATCTTCTTTCGGCATTCAGCTTCCCTGGCCCCCGTTGCCCGCTGCCCTTTCAATTCCTCCCTTTGCCAAATGGATTTTAATTTTGTTTACCTCCCCCCGCACAAAATGTGTAACTTTTCACCAAACAAAACCAAAAACGCCGCCTCTTTGTACAGATTTATAATTGTTCGGCTGTGGGGGGGGGGCTTCACGTTATTTTCCTTTAATACGTTTTCAACAGAAAGTCTCGAGAAAATATTGTATTTTGGGCATCGGAGAAAAAAGGTGCATAGAATACAGAGTTCTCGATGTGCGTGCAGAGTTCAGATTTCGATGGAAACCTACAAATTATTCAACAGCTTTCATGGTAAATTTATTTAGCATGCTGTAAAGTCTAGATTCCAGTATAACTCGATTCGAACAGAAGCTTAATAGAACTCTTACAATTAGAACAGAGTGCAGCTCTCAAGTAATTCAGAAAGGAAGCCTTAATCAACCTTTGTGCTTACTTATCTCGACAAATGCTTATTTAGTCTACAGCGATTTGAAGTTGCGAAAACACTGTTTACTTATGCATTACAATTTTTAAAGTTTACTTTAAAACTAGCTACAAAGTAAAGAATCATAATTTTTATAAGCAATCTAAAGTTAAGCAGTTAATATGGAAAATTATGCAAGTGATTTAGAAAATACGATTTTTCTGATAACATACGTATCCCAACGAGAACTGACCTCCTGACCTATCAACAATGGAACCATTAAGAAAAACTTTACTGTAATTTTTTTTTTTTTTTTTTTGAAATTTTTGTTTGATCTTTCTATGTTATATATTTAAGAAAAAAAGAAAAATATTTTCGATAAACTAGATAAAGGTGTATTTTTTATTTTATACTTGAATGAAGAAAGTTATTTGGAAATCACACAAAATATGTGAATCAGATTATAGCATAGACCCCTATAAAATAATAAGGGAAAATCGCTGCACATAAAACTTTTAATTTTATTTTTGTTAGTAATTTCTAGCAAGGACCCCGGTAAGGAACTCAGTTATTTTGAATTTGGGCGAGGCCGAGAGAGAAACATCCATTTGGATTTGGTGCGACGTGCATTGACCGAACGCGTAATTTATGCAAATATTCCAATTTGCTGGGCTGAACAGCACAGTTTTGGAGGCGAGAGGCGCCGCCGAAATAATTGCGTCGATTTGTATGACGAGAGTCGACAGCGGATGGCGCCTGCTGCTGTTGCTGCCGCTTTTGCTGCTGCTGCTGCAGCTGCTCATTACCCCTTCTGGCCGGCCGGCACCCTGCATCTAGTTCCCCTGGCTCCCCTGGCGAGCTCCATCAAGTTGGTATTTTTCGTACACGAATTAACTTTATGGCGCCATTGTAGCAAAGTGTCGTCGTTGTCGCCGTCGGTCCTGGTCCTCTCTGGGATGACATAATAAACTTGGATATTTGAAATTCGAGTGAGTTTCGAGAGCTGTGGCCGGGCCCACTGGCCAGAACTGGCTCCGAGGCTTCATTACACGAATCCAGACCAACCGGCCGCCCGCCCGCCCGCCTGCCCGCTTATTAACATAATGAAACTGACAGAGGGAGCAGCTCCAGCTGGCCAAAAGGGACCGTTGGAGAAGCTGTCAAATGAACGCGATATCTTTACGCATTATGCTAATAAATTTACCAAGAAAACAAAAGACAGAAGAGGAATTTATATATATATATAAATAAAAATAAATAAACTTGCTCTAATGAAAAACGCACCCACAACCGAGCTGAGATTGGAGCCAGATTGAGAAATCAAAAGTAAATACACCTGCCTGCAAGAAACTGAGCCAACTCGATGGGTTATCAGGCATGTCCGAGGGATTTATGGGTAATACAACTTAAAGCCAAGTAGATAGTTTATTTTTTTGTTGAATTCAAATCTTTTGATTGACATTTGTATACTCTGTCTTACACAGATTTTTCAAATAGAAACTTGTCACTTTGATGTGAGCACAAAATTTTTTAGTATTTTACTTTAAATGACCGAGAGCAACTTAACCTGGAAGCCCGCCGATCTATTGCCATTGAAGCTATCCGATGAGGACATCTCTACGGAGGTACCGGCTGGACTACTGGGCAGAGGCTCGCTTGCAACCTGGGACGCGCTCTTTTGCTTTGCCTGTTTCCTGGTCGTGATCGCAGTTTTGAGCTGTCCCCTCGCTTTAATTTATATTCTCTGGTGTTCTTGTTGCAAAAAGAAGTAAATTTTTTAGCTTGTTTTGTGGGTCACATTCGGGACTTTTTAGCTGAGCGACACCGCATTGGGCAGGGCATGTTTGGAAGTGCGAGAGGAGATGGCCAGCTGCTGTCTTGGAATTATGTGGCACGTGCGACCAGCCCTCCAATCACCAGGGATTGGACGCCCGGAGAGTTCGTCACAGGATTTGATTTGCGCCTCGGCCCGTCTCCCTGATTATAAGGCACAAATTGCCATCGCCCAGTGGGCGGAAGCTGAGGCGGCGGCGGCTGGGCAAAATATTTATTTTATTTATGACAGTTCAGTTTAGAGGCAGCGCCATTCGCCTGGGCCCAGATCACAAATTGCCGAATTCACTTTGAGCCATGGCCGTGGCAAATATAATGCGCGTGCACCCGAGTGGAAATCAATTCTGATTGCGAACTATATAGACAGTGGCGGTCACAAGTATGCGCCAGCGACCCGAAACTGATCCGATTCCCCTTGATTACTAGAGCTTTAGGCCCTAAATACCTCGGTGGAATGTCCTGCTTAACTTGCCAAGATACGAAGGCAGATTTATCAAAAATATTCGAAATTAGAAATCAGTTTGCCAAACAATAATAAAGTTGAACCAAAAATCTAAAAAAAACAATCTATATTTAAAAATAACAAGTTACTTATCATATAATAATAATAAATTATATATAATAATATATATATGCATTCCAATTTTATTTTTGTTGTTGTAGCATAACATATTATATTTAGAATGTATTTTTAATTTAAATTTATTAATATTAATTGTAACTTATTTTAAATTAATAATTTTAATTAAATAAAAATAGTTAAAATCGTATAAATACAAAATTTTGTATGTGAGGGAATCCCCTTAATGCGCGTCTGGCATATTGTACCTAGATTATAGGTAAGGCAATCTGGTATTATAATCGGATTGCAGTTGAGTATAAATTCATCTATAGATGTTTTTGGATATTTTTTGGTTTCCTGGAAAGGGAAGACTTTGTTTGCTTTGGGCTGCTCTTTCGGTGGCAGTTGTTTCTTATGGGTTACATGGTGCTCCAACCACAACTCCAACTCCCAGTGAAATGCGCTGTGAAGTTGTTGTTGAAGTGGCCACGCCCACCCGCCCATTGGGCGCGCTTTAGACGCCAAATGCTTTTCGCTTAATGAGTTTTCTACTTGCGGTTTCGAGGAAAATTTGCGCAAAAATGCGCCACTTTACCTACAACATGAAGTGGAGGAAATGCGCGGAGGCTTTTACCTTGACTCCATCCACGACGCAGCGGCAGAGGAAGAGGAAGAGGAGAGAGGGAGGGAGGGGAGGAGGGGAAGAAGGCGGCTTTGCTGTGTTGGTTGTAAATGTTTTAGTGGTTACTGCGTTTAAGTCATTAGAGAAAATTCTTAGCTAAAGTGCGGCATAAAAGGAGTGTGCGGCTCAATGAATGCCATGGAAATGGGCGGCGAAAGGGGGGCGAGGCTGTTGCTTCAGAGTCTTAGAATTTGGCATCTTTTGTAGCTGCTCGGGACAAAGGGACGGAACCACAAAGGTGGCAATGTGGCGGGCTAAGACTGGAAAATTGCTGCAGGCGAAGCAAATTTACGAGCCTTCTTGGTGATTATTTTATCGTGGAGCCCATTCGAGCCTCTGAATATATATGCCAAATTTTCATTTATCTCGACTTAAGCAATTAACTTTCGACAATTTATGAAATATGCACATGTTCACGTGGGCCTATTTATATTCGAATACATATACATATTTATATTATATATGCGCGTATGTGTTTCTGAATATAAGTAGAGGAAATCTGGAACAAAGAACCATTCGATTCATTATTTATGAGATTTTCTTGGTACACTGATTAGCAAGATTATAAAACGAACATTTACGTTTAAGCACATGCAAAATTAATGAAAAGCCAAGCACAAAATTATAAAAATGAAATAATTAAAATTAAAAATAGACTTGT
The DNA here is from genome assembly GCA_004143825.1 of Drosophila micromelanica. NCBI lineage: Eukaryota > Metazoa > Arthropoda > Insecta > Diptera > Drosophilidae > Drosophila > Drosophila micromelanica. The sequence continues at coordinate 65,349 of SCDY01001104.1, forward strand.
TCGTATTATGGAATTATCGATTTATATATAGGAGAATATTATATTTAGGAGTTTTTTTATAAGACCTAAACATGACATTTTTAGTGCAAATAAACTTTGTACTCTTATGTACATATTATTAGAGTGAAATTGAGTATTATGCATATTGCCTAAAAGTTATGTTTTGTTTTTTTTATTTAAGTGCTAAAATTTATTTGTTTTATTTATTTTATTCTTATTACTAAACAACATTTTTTTTTTTTGGAATTCTTTTGGAATGCATAAATAACAAAAAGCGAAAATATTTTATACTTAAACGAACCAGCCACAAAAGTTGTTGGCTTTATACCATTTGGGAGTAATACTGCAGACATATATATACATATATGCGGATTTGACCATGACTTTCATATGAAAAAATCTCTATTTTCTACAAAGAAATCGCACATAGTTGGAAAAACTGTTCTTATAGTCAGTATTTATTTGCAGTATAATTTCTGCTGACAATAAGCAGAATTTGCAGATAATAGATAAAGGTTTCAGTTAATTAACAGCAGCTGATGTCGCTCTGAGTGTGGATACTGAGTGACAAGTAGCGCAAAAATCAAAAGAAGAGAGAGCACGAGTGCAAAATGCTCTTGAGCGTAAATTAATGTCGCAGCTCGCAGCACTCTCTTAAATTATTTTCACTCAATAGCCAAGTGCTCTTAACTGAGCGTACGCTATTTGCTTCTCTGAGCTCTGATTTTTGTTTGCCTCTGTATTTTGTATCTCTGAGTTAGTTGACAAAAGTATCTCACTCGATGGCTGGGCTTGAGCGCTGTGCCAAAACCTGGCAACGTTTTCCAATTGCCTATGCAAAAATTTTGCGATTTTGCGTATATGTATATATATAGATGTATATACTATAGATTTGAACGTACACATAATGGATGAAACTAGACAGCGTGTCGTGCATTTATTTTTTGACGTTTGGTTTTTGTTTTTTGTTTTTTTGTGTCACTTTTGCCAGACGACTTAAATTATATGTTTAAATATTAAACGGACGTCATTTAACACACATTTATCAATAAATGAAGCAAATATTTAAAAGGGGCAAATCGTTAACGAGCAATTTATGCAGACGCATATCTTTGTATATATATATATATATATGTTTTTTTTTTTATTACGGAACTAAAAAAAAGAACAACAACAATGATATATAAATATCTAAGTTATTTTTAGATTAATTAACAAATATTATTATTTTAGCACATATTATCTATTTTCTTATTTTTCGAAAAAAAAACTCCTGAAATTTATAGAATCGAAAACGAAACTTTCCCAGGAATCGCTTTTGTTGACGACCCAAAGAAAAGCCTTTTTCAATTCCAAATTAACCAAAATATCGCACCTTTTCATTCTGTCCAAACACGGGACGGAGTTCGGCGGGGTGTTTGAAAGCGATTTTCAACCAGACGCAGCGGCGTTCAAACACAACGTCAAAGCTTTACGAGACAGCCGACAGCGGCCCCGTGCTGTCTTCAAAGTGCCGTTCGAAAGGCGAACCTTATCACACATATGTCATATATATATAGAAATATATATACATATACTGACACACCCGGTCGCATTCACACTCGCACTCAAAGGCACACTCATTTTGCGGCTGATAAGCTGCGCGCGCACATTCAAATATTTACAGTAGACATTTATACTAATTGCATTGTACATATTTAGTTACTAGTAGATTATTTATAAGCGTGTGTGTGTGTGTTTGTGTGCGTGTGTGCGAGCTTAAGTGGAACAAGAATAGACAGTTGACCGATTGTAATTGCTGAAATACGTTACAAAATTGTCACGATTTGTCAATTGAAAATTGCCACACGGCAGCTAAAGTTGAGAAGCTGGCAAAAATATCGATCAGCTAGAGATGGCATTTCATTGGAAGTACAAAAATTCGATGTCGCTCTTCACAAACATACAGCAATTTATCTGCTTATGGCCCGCGATTATATAGTTGACCATGCAATTTGAGAAAATTCCAAATTATATAAGAACAATTATCATAAAATAATTTTGATTTTACAATTTAGCATTCGATATATTTCCTATTTTTATGTATTTTTCTTTCTATATTATTCTTTCTTGTTATTCTATGCACAATATTGGATTTATATACAACTGATACAACTAATAATAGCTATAAATACAAACTATGCTCTACAAGTTATCAGTTTTACACATACATTTTTTTTATACTATTTCAAGAAGTTAATAAAGTATATTTGGTTTGTCCAACGTCCGTCTTGGTGAAATTTTTGAAAATTTAAATATAAACCCGTAAATAAATCGATTAGATTGATATATCTAAATTACTGATAACATCTTATAAAAAAAATCGATATATCTGGAATAATAGAACTAGTGTGACCAAATGTGTTTGGTAGTTTTCTGATTACCTCTAAATATGGGAGCTACAAAACTCTATGTTTGACTAAAATAACAACTGTTCGACTGTTTGAAGCTGTCATTGTAAACGAGTATTGCACAGTCGGTTAGACCCGACTGTAAAGTTCTTCATCTTGTTTTGTGCTTCTGTTGTTCATTTCTTTTCCAAGCTGTTGTTATCAAGCGCGTAATTAACGTGTTCTATTTATAGACGTCGCGATGTCTTGTATTTGAGCACTACGTTTCTTTCAGTGCTCTATCAATTGTATCATCAATTGACTTTTCTGTTATCGTTGTTGTTGTTGCTTGTTGTTGTTGTTGTTGTTGCTTGTTGCTGTCCGTCTGGGGAACGGCATGAGTGCGAGCGCACAAAGAGATTATCAAGCTAAAAATCAACAGTAGCTGGCGTTCGAGCTTCTGTCTGTCCGGCTGGGGCAATGCGGCATCCGAAAGGCAGCGACTGCTGCTGCTGCTGCTGCTGCTGCTGCTGCTGCTGCTGCTGTGGCAGCATCTGCTGTTGATTGTTATTTTTGCTGTTGATTTAATAAATTAAAACCCGTAAATTAACTGTGAAGGCAAAACGACGCGCGACAAATCAAATAAATAAATAAATGGCAGGCAAAAGCTAAAGACTCTTCTTCGCTTTCAACAGTCACAGAGTGAGAGAGAGCGAGAGCGAGAGCGAGAGAGAGAAGAACATTTGCCAATTGATGCGACTTGGCCGTGAATTGAACACTTCAAATAATTGTGCGATTTGGGCTTTTAAACTTAGTTTAATTCAGACATAATCAAAGTGAGCTAAAAAATGAAGAAAGGGAGTATTTATTTATATATCTCTTTCTAAAATCATATATGTATCTATATCTATGCCTATATCTATATCTATATCTATATCTATATCTATATCTATATCTATATCTATATCTATATCTATATCTATATCTATATCTATATCTATATCTCTATATCTATATCTATATCTATATCTATATCTATATCTATATCTATATCTATATATATATCTATATCTACATCTATATCTATATCTATATCTTTATCCAAAAGATAATATAATGCATATATAGATATATATAAATTAAAAAGTTTAAATGGAATTATTCACTTCTCGAATTTTTATTTTCTAATTGATAGCTTGCAAAAGTATTTCTGAACTTGCTCATGTTTAGCTCATAAGGAACAAATATCTTTGCTATATATATTGATACCTCTATCTTTTCGTTTACCCACATTTGTTGTTTCTGTTTATTTTTCTTTTTATTTAGCTTACAGTTCCTTCAGCTTTCAGTTTAGGTTTGAGCTCCTCTTTGACTCCTTCAAAAGGACACAACATTTGTTTCGCTTCCCACAGTCACAGTCACAGTTGCAGTCACAGTAGCATTCACAGTCGCAGTCACAGTCACACTCACAGTCACAGTAAGTAAGATTTAAAGGCTAAGACCGAAAATTAGCACACGTGTGCTGGCTGCTCGGACGACCCAATGATAAAGCCACTAAGCCAAAACTATGCGACCCATGGGCAATTGTGCACAGACGTGCATTTGGGGGGAGGGGGGGTGGGGCATGCCCCACCCATCAGTATCCCATTCCGCCCACAGTGCACAGCTCCCCGGGTGTGTTTGCTTAGCCACAGCTGGCAGCCCGATGACGACGACTTATCAATGGGTCCCATCTGTGTTAATGATTCCATGGCGCTCTGATAACCGTTAGGTATCTGCCCGTAGCACGGCACGTGTGCCCTGTGGGGGCCCCATTCCAAGCACATATGTGTGTGTTTGTGAGGGTGGGGCTGGCGTTTTTGATAAGAACGGGCAGCTCTCAATTTTATGTTTGTATAATATCAGCTGTGATAAAACCTTCGGTAAACTCGAGTCCATCGGGCAGTTAATCGTCAGCTTTGCTGCAAAGTCGTTAACCCCTTTTTGGTAGGTAATGCAGCATGATTGATTTACCGCTAGGGTCGACCTGGGTCCACTCGCTAGCTGCTGCAGTTCACAAAGGGCCCCATCATTTAATTGAGTTCAACGCGAGCTTTGGGGCCGAGCGCTGTTTACTGAATCAAAACATTTCACTATTTTCATGTTGATCGATGGTCTTAGGGGGGGCTCGAAAGTACCTTTATTAGCTCCAATATATTTTATATATATTTTATATATGAGGTCTAACGGGATCTGTTTGTAGAACTGGCTATCAGATAATAGCACTGAATTGGTTCGACTGGTTGAAATGAGTTGTTAAGAACGCAATCGAAATTTTAAAAAATTGTGTGAAACAAGTAGTCTGTAGTATTTGATTTACGGTTTTATTTTTCGAAGTGAAAAGAGAGTTTTGGTTTGGGTGTCTAAATTTTCCATATAAAAATAGGTCTCAAATTTACCCAGTCGTAACTTTGGCAAATCTCAACCGATTTTTATAAGGATGGTCTTTTTGTTCATGGTTCGTTGTCTAGTTGAACTCTATATTTCAGTTTAAAAATAACATTTTTGGTCCAATTTCATGTCAAAAATTTTCGAATATATACAACAGTGTTCCCATATAAGGATAAATCTCAACTTCCTCCA
>SCDY01001105.1:0-54119 GCA_004143825.1 Drosophila micromelanica
TCTAAAAGTCTCGGATCCATAGCTCCCAAACTTCAAACTGCCATAACTTTGTCAAAACTCGGCCGATTTTCACGTTTGTTGGCATTTTGGTCATTTTGTCATATAGATTGATTCTACATTCAAAATATCTTCATTTTTGAAAATAATTTTTTTTGAATTTTTTGGTCAAAAATCATGTACTCCCCCCCCCCCCCACTACATTTTTAAAAAAAATTTTTTACAAAATTTAGAATTGCGAATTTTTTGTTTTTAATCGATTGCGAATGTCATAATTAGCATAAAAAAAACATTAAAGGTGATTTTGAGGAGGTCAAAAATCATGCAAAAATTAACAACAATTTTGAAATGTAAATTGCCATAACGTTGTCAAAACTAGACCGATTTTCATGTTTTTTGGCATTTTTGTCATGATTTGTCATATATTTTTGTTTTTATGCGATTGTGACAATTAGGCAAGTTGTTAGATTTTATGCACTTGTATTACCAAACAGTTAGCTACATCTCTGCATGCCAAAATGCATGAATTGTAATTTGTTAAATTATTAGTTCACAATTCATTTTTGGCTAAATTCAGAGCTGTTCGTTGTAACACAAAAATGTACAAGCAAGTAAACTAGCTGCTGGCTTTGCGTGCGTAATTAAATTGGGTGGTTCAGTGGTTGGGTGGTTGGATTGTTGGTGACCGTCGTATAACTTACCTAGTACGCCCAAGTAGGCCTCGCCCTTAACGGTGCCCGCCTCGTTGGCTCGCACACACATATAGAGGCCCGCATCGGAGGCGCGTATGTTTGAGATCAGTAGATCGCCAGATTCGAGGATTTGGACGCGGCTCGAAATTTCGACCAGTTGGGTTTCTAATGATGTACGTTTTTTTGTTGTTTGTTTTTTTTTTATATTTTTTTTTTTGGTCATCCAGCAAGCAGTTAAAGCGGGGAGAGTTGCAGTTGCGGTTGCAGTTACGGTTAGCAGTTTAATTTGTAGGGTTAGCATACGAAAAGAACAAAGAGACATTGAGATTAGCATTAAATCGATTAACTACCAAAAATTTAACGTGCAAGAAAATTCGATATTTTTCTATTATCATTGCACTTACCATTGTAGATCCAGGTAATGTTCGGATTTGGTGCACCGACGGCCCGGCATGAAATGGTCGCATCTTTGCCATCCAGAGCGGTCACATTCTGAGGCGGCTGTTCCATCACCGGCGCGGAGGCTGTGGATGGATGATCGAATATTTGAGTATTTAGTAAACTAAGCAGCAATCGATGCGTTCAAATGTGTGTAATTTTGGTGGTGCCACAAATGTGTTTAACTCAAAGGTAAATACGTGGCATACATGCATGCATGCTTATTTGTGTGTTGGGTGTGTGTGTTTGTTTGATTGTGTATTTGTGGGTATAAATGGATTTGATTAATAAGTGTGCGTCAATATTTATGTGTATGTGTGCATGTGCCTACAAACAGCATATTGTGTGCGAATTGTGCTTAGTGTAGATATGAGAAGAATAACAATATCAGCTATGCCAACATCTGGCAACGCCTCGGAATGATAAACACTTAATGCTAAATGGCGTATTTATTTATACTATTTAATGATATACTATTTATACTATTATTTACTTTTATGGTGTTAACAGCTATTCTAATTCCATGCGTACATATTTTTTTTATTGTATATTGAACCAAATGAACCTTAAATACTTTAAAATTTGTGTGTTTTTATATTCCTACGTCAAATTTTGTCTAATAGTGATCATATTTAATTATTAGATACTTATTTTGAAAAGTATATTTTATGAAATAAATAAAATGTAAAGTCTTAGAAATATATTGAAATAAAGTTTTTATTATTTTAAAATTGGATTTGGAAGTTGGTGCCAAGAAATACCGAATATCTTTTTAAAACTTCCATTTTAAATGTTATTTCCAAGATGTTGTCAATTTTCTGAATTTAAAAATACATCTTCAATTTAATTTATTGCGTTTAAATTCTTCATAAGTGCTAAGCTTTGTGCCACGCCTACAGCTATACTCGGAATCAGTCGAAATGCCAGAGCAGTTACTACGAAATTATTTATTAAGTCGCACAGTTGGCAATTTTCTGTTTTTGCTGTTTGTTTTTGTTTTTTTTTTTTATTATTATTGTTATTTGTTGTTTTTCATTAATAATAGCGAAATGCCACGCGGCTAGTACCAAAAATGCGATAGTCATGTTGCCAGTTGCCAGTTGTTCTTATTGCAGGCAGTTGTTGCTGTTAATGTTGTTGTTGTTGCCACTTTTGCGGCACGAACAATCGCAGCAAAAGTAATAATGTAATTATTTCATATGATGCATTCATTTTAACTCCGCTTATGTAAATAAGTGCATAAAATTACAATAAAAATTTCTGTGTATGTTTTTTTTTTTTTACATTAAGATATTAAGTGCTCAGAGAGGGTGTGTGTATGTGTGTTTGTATGGAAAAGCGACGCAGTTGACTGGGGAAAATCGTTAAATTATTAAGTACTCAGCATATACCAAAAAATTTTTAAAAATATTTATGGAGAATAATGAAAAAAAAATATAAAAAAATAACATAGCATAAAAATCAATTCATATAATTATGTGCATGAATTCAGTTATTTTTGGAACTCTGAGCCATTGCAGAAATATTCAGAAACATTTAAGTAAATATTAACAAATATAATTAAGACACTCCTGGCAATATATTGCAGATGCAGCAAAAAACTGCTAAAAACTCGTATCTCTGTGTGTCATAATTATTGGCCATACTGTAACATCCATTGTAAGTTTTTTTTACATGCAAAGGATATGCAAACGAACAATTAATAATATGAAAGCATACGAAAAAGCAAACAGAGCGAATGAAATGGCAGATTGAAAAGAGGTGGAGAATTAAGGTGTAAGGCTTATAAGTGGATTAAGTAGCTTAATTAGCTTTAAGTGTTTCTCAACGAAAGACAACCTCAAATCCAAATAAAGGCAATCAAATAATTATTAACAAAGACAGAGAAACACATTAACTGTGTTTTTTATAGTAATTATTATATTTATAGTAAGCTTTAAGTCGTGGCATATAGCTAGGACATTCACATATTTCAGAACACCTACCTGACCTATTGAAGGTTCGGCTTGCTCAAGTCGTAAGTCGTTTTTAAAGCAGTTAAATCTGTTTAGAGCTTAACATTTTTACATATAAATTGCATGCTACCAAATTTTATTTGAATATATATTGCATTTAAAACCGAATATACTCTATTCGAGTACAAAAATGATCCCTGTTAAGAAAGTTCTTAATAGAATTATTGTGATGAATAGCACAGGAACATGATAATGATAGCTTGGCATGTAAGCCCGAGTACAGAGGCCAGTAATAGCATTATTGGTGTAGTCGTTTATCGTGTCGGCTAATCGCGTATCGTTAGTTAATTCAGATGCCAAAATTCATCGATCCAAAAAGTGACGGAATTTGTTGCCTGTGTGTGTGTGGGGGTGTAATGCGGTTATTCATTTGACCGGACTAAAAGGCGGCTGGAGGTCACGTTAACGTGTTAAAAGTGCTTAACCGGCTGCATGGCATACCTGCCCATACCACCCCCATTCTCCACCCCTCTCCAGTTAGCTGCTGCTGTGCACGCAAGGGGCATATTAAAGAAACATGTGCAATAAAAGAAAATAAAAACGAGAACAAAAACAAAACTAAACAAAAACAGTTTTTTGTAGCATAATTTTTGGGGCAAAAATGATTACGAAGGAAATGTGGATATATATGTACATAGATGTAAATTGTATCGGCTGTTGCACAAAAGGACGATGATTAATTTGTCAGATGCGCCGCAAAACTGACAATTCGCAAGCGCGATTTATTCGACGTGCAACATGGCGTATGCGCAACGTTCCTTCAACAGAACTGTTGTTGTTGTTGTTGTTTGGTATTTTAGTTGTTATTATAGTTATTGTTGCTGTTGCTGCTGCCGCTGCTGCTGCCTGGCGTTCGTAATTAATTTCAAGTTGACCCACTAAAGCGGGCACCTCAAGTTAAAGCTGTAATAATAAAGCGCTCGCTGCGAATGACGTGCACCGGCGATAATTGCCATTAGTCGCCTGTAAAGGGCCTGCCCCAGGCTGAAGATGTCTGGGGCCGTGCTGGGCGGGGAGGGGGTGTCGGGGGATGGGTGTGTGACTCTAGTGTGTGCGTTGTTGCCGCTGCTGCTTGTGCATAAAATTTGCATGCGAATTGCGGCTTCCTTTGAACTGTGCTCTTTATATAAACTGTGGCAAATCTTTTGTCGAGCGTTGCAGTAGTTCCTCGTCCGGATAGGGTATTCAAATGGTTGTATGGTAACTAAGCAATGTTATTTGTGGCATATTGCAACATTTAATGAATATCTTTGCGTTTCAGAGCGTTCATTGAAACGATTTCAAATGATATTCACAGGCTTCTATGACCATTCGGAGGTGCGGGGACAACTCTGACATAGAAACTAATTTTGAAACTAAGCTGGACAAGAATTTTGCTCGTTAGCCAACTTGAGAATTTGTGAGTTCAGTCTTTTTAAATCATCTCGATTTAAGGTAGCCATAATATTATTTTTTTTAATTTTTAATACGCTAGTTTTATTAAAATGCATTTATAATATTTATTTAAGATTTGTGAAAATGTGGAGTGCTCAAAAAATTTCAAAAATGTACCAACTTAATTCAAAGTAACTATCGATTAGTGGAATGACAACTCTGGTATACAAACAATTTACAAAACTCGTCGCGGCTTTTGCTCGTGACACCTGAATAAATGTGAAGAAACAAAGCTAATAATGGATTCGGTACTCAAGAAAATCAAGATGTTGAGCTACTGAATTTCAATTTCAGAATTTCCCGGGATGAGGATTGCGAAAAACGGAAGAGCTGCACATAATCGTAACTTTAGGTGTAGAAAAAGAAATCGCCGCAGACGATGATACCGATGGCAGCCCCGTCAATCTCAATTGCAGTGTTTGCAATGTAAAAACCAAGCAATCTTTATGGTTAAATAAAAATGAGATTGATAAAAAATTGTTTCAATTTGATTACTTTAATCCATAATGAATGAGTTGTCTGAATACCATAATTACAGCTATTTTCAAATAACTCTAAATAATAATAGTTACTCTAATTTTACCCCATATACTAAGTGAAATTTGTATCTTGGCATGGGTTAGATATTGATTTTGTGTCTATTGATAATATATAATAACAGTTCTTAATATCAATTTTAGTAGTAGGCTTAGCAAAGCAAACAAATTTTTAAAAACAACAGTAGGCGGTTTTCTTCTTTATGCTTGGTTCAGCAAAGTTTTATTTCAGTATTAACATCAGTTTTTATCGAGTAAGATCATTAAAAGAATACAGAAAATCTGCGAAAATATTATTTTCGGTTTTTAACTTCTCCAAATCGTTTCTTTTGCTTTTTTTTTTCTTTTGTTATTTATTCAATAATGAGCTGTTTTTCAAGATTTTTTAAGAAACTTTGGCCAGTGCAGATGCCTGTGCAAATGGATGCACTGACCGAAACATATATATATATATATATAGTTATATGTATCTAATTATCATTTTAAAAAAAATTATATTTCATTTTAATAAAATTGTTTGTTGATGCACTAATCAGCGTGCAATAAAGTATTTAGTAGTCGATTACACCCGATCGCAACGTCATTTTGTTGTACACAAAAATTTCTATCGTCATGGTTCATTATTTATTTATTTTCCTATGTTATCCAAGTTGAGGATTTCGTGGAGTTGATGTAACCTCAAAATAATTTACAATTACGTAGGCCCTGCGTCAACTGGCGCCACCTGTTGGCCATAAGAAGGAAAAATATTTTCATAATGTTGCTAGCTAAACATAGGAGTTGCGTGTGTTCGTGTTGTACTTTGTGTGTGCGTGTGTGCGAGTGTGCGAGCTGAAGTCAAACTTATTGCATGACTGCATCGAAATGTCGGTCTTTGAGTGTACCGCTACGGCCTGTCAAGTTCCGGAAAATGTTGCCACGCCCAGTGCCTCTGCCAGCTCTTCATTATTAACTTGTGTGCTGTTGCTGCTGTTGTTGTTGTTGTTGTTTGGAGCTGCATAGACAAACAGTGAAGCGCCAGGAAGCGGCGATTAAAATCACTTTGCGTTTCGCAAAATTACAAAATTATGTTACTCGAGCAGCTCAAGCAGCCGGAAAATGCGCGGCAACAGCAACAACAACCAGGCCCAAAGGTAATGTGCTAAATGGTGCCAGGTGCAATCCAAGAGCCAAGGCTTACAACAGCAGCAGCACCAACAAAAGCGTTCAACAAAAATATGCAAAACTTTTGCCAAAAGACGGGCGCAATTATAATGCAAACAACTTATGAACTCGACCCGGGCGCCGCTTAGGACGCGCTATCCTGGAAAATGATTTTCGGCCAGCTGCTTGCCATCTCACGGCCGAGCGCCACGCCCATCAAGTGGAGTGGGCGGTCGCGGTAAGCCACTTGACGTTTTGCCTATTGGTAAATACGTAAATAGAAATAAATAAATGAGTCTAGGCAGCGTCAAATGGCTCCTGTCGTTTGCAGCTTGAGAAGCGCCGAGAAAGGCGCCCTGACAGAATGCTTTAGCTGCCTTCTTCCAATTAATTTAAGACAGATAAGCGATGGACAGACAGAGAGGCAGGAGTAATAGAGATATATGTAGCTAGTAGCTAAATATAAAATAAAATTGGTTAATTAAGAGATTTGGAAAAAAAATTAATAATTTTAAAAAATTTAACTAGATAATACTTGAGTAGTAAGAAATCGTAGCTTTACGGCCATTTTATAGATACTTAAAGTTGTATCGAAATCTCTCATATTCAGCTGTAGTTTTAAACTCATTCCATCAAAAAGCTTATTAAATAAATTTGCTAAAAAATAATTTTAAATCTGCTTAATTTGAATGCTATCTTAATTTCACATTTATTTAGTATAGATTAGTTACATGTTAAGTAAATACAATTTAAATAAGCCAATAATATTATTTATTTAATTGACTTTAAAAAGGATTATATGCGGATAGTGGCACGTTCATATGAATTACTGTAGGCGAATTGAAGTAATTTCACAAAGCGCACAAGTCCTAAGGATTGGCAAATGCGAAACAAGTAAATTGACTGAAATTGTGCGTTGCACATTAAGCGAAATGAGGCAACTCAAATATTGAATGAGTAACAAGGCAAACACAGATGGAAAATTTAGAGGGGGGTTGGGTGGGTGGGTGGTGTAGTGCCGACTGTGGCTGGCTATAAAATAACTCCAACTGATCCGAGCCAAAGTTGCTCAAGTTAACTGGCAAAAGTTTTTCAATAAACCAACGACGCGCCGTGGTCGCAGCCAAGAGGACAAAATCTTTTAACTAGTTGTAACTCAATGAAGTGCAGCAGCCGCAGCCGCAGCAGCAGCAGCAGCAGCGGCGGTTTTCCAGCAAGGACAAATCTCTGCCATGGACGTGCCAGATAGAGAGTGGGAGTGGGTGATACTGCACAAAAATAACTCAACACGAAATATGCATTGAAATTTCCAATTTACATGACAAGCGGTCGACTGTCTGTCTATAAAAAAAAAACAAGAGAATGAAATAAAAGGAAAGGAAATTTACCAAAAATGTTTCAAAGAAGGTGGAACAGATATATATGGGGTTTAGCAGCGAGCAAGTGCTAGCGACGGCGTATCACAAGGAAAATGACAGTTGTTCAAGTTTTTAAAGAGCCATAAAATGAGAAACAACAACTTGAACAGCAAGTGTCTGTCTGTCTGTCTGTCTGTCTTGCTTCCGCTCAATTTCGCCATTCCACCGCCCGCTCGAACTTTTCCTTTCATTCTGCAATTTTTGCGCAAAATGTTTTGAGACAACCAGTGCAAGAAATTGCGCTCTATGTGAGCCAAGCGCAAGCAAACAACTCTGCTGCTGCTGTTGCTGCTGCTTCTTGCTGCTGCGACTCTGCAGCACTTTGTCAAATATTTAAACGGCAGCAAAAGTTGCACTTTCTAATGCATAATTGTTTAGTTGGAGTCACTTGCAATTCGCAAACTTGCAATTTGAGCAGCGGCAAGCGAACTAAATAATGTAGCATGCTTTTTTGCTGTCAACCCAGCTGGAAAACTGTGCGTGAAAATATGCATGCAATTTGCATGCGGTATTTCATTATGCACTAGCCTCGTTTAAATTTTTCTATTTTCAATTAAAATAAGTGCAAGTGCAATTTGGTTGCCTCAATCTCAATCACAACAAAAATGAAAGAAAATATACCTTATGATCAAATTTGCTCACTCTATATATGCACATATATAACGGCAAACACTGGGTGTGTGTGTGTTCCTTCAGCATGAGTCTTTATTTTCGCAATATTAAATTCATTAAAATGCGAAATTGTCCCGCAGCAAATACAAATATAAATGTCAAACGGTGTGTGTGTGTGTGTGTGTGTGTGTGTGCGTGCATTAAGCCACAAGTTTGCTGCATAGAAATGCTGCCCAAGCTGTCGGCACTTAACGGTACTTGGGTGTCAGAAACTCCCCAATGCAACAGGCGACTTGGAAACAGTTCTCAACAATTTCTATGAATATGCAAGGGCTGCTAATAACAATACACGCATAATAATAATATTAATAATTATTATTAGTGTTTGTACAAATAACAATAACAATGCATATTTATGAACTGCTTGACGCACTCTCGTGAGTGCATTAATTTAACTTGAATGGGCCAGCAATGAAAACCAGATCTTTAACGATATAAACTTAGCTGTCAATTTTCAATTGCGCTGTGGGGTTCTATAAAAATCTGAAATCTCTACGAGAACATAAGATAATATATTTATTAAAAAACTAGAGAAGCTTTTAACACCATATTAATATATGTTATTGATAAGTATTTATTTTATATAAAGATAAGTAAAGATAATCAAATAAAAATCTGACGAAAAAAATATCATAAGACATATTTTGGTTAATATTTCTTGTTAAGAATATTACCATTCTTAAATGAAATGTTATATTTTTATCCACTTGCAAAAGAAAGTTTTAGATTTTTTTTTCATACAGTAAAGTGAAGTTACTCTGTTTGGATTCAAATAAGTCTTTACTTTTGTCTTTTTTAATATAAAAGTTTTTTTCACGCAATCAATAATACAGTGCAAACTCATCAGGTAACTTGGCTGCCATTAAGCTATTATTCAGATATACAAGAAGTGAACGATAAAAGTGCATAAAAAAATCTGTATTATTAAACTAAGTATAGAGTATAAGCTATTCGTTAAATGTCATTTTGTCATTTTTAAAACTATGTTAGACAACAACAATCATGCTAATGTTAATGATAATACACAGCACATAATGCAGCAGTAAAAATGACTGCCAGCACTAAACTGTCACAGTTTTGTCGCACTAAAACGAGCTAAAGAATGTTTTTTTTTTTGTATGTGAAGTCTGGACTCGTATGTCTAATAATTGAGTGCAACTATGAAAAATTAGTGCAATTTGAATGGCTTTCATGCAAGTCAAGTGCAAAGTGTAAGCACCTAAAAAAAGAAAACAAAAACAATTACACAAAAAATACAACGCAATGTGAATGTGCTTTCATTAAATGATTTATATAAATGTTTTTGGTTTTTTGTGTTCTTAATTTATTTGAGTGCATTTAATTTGTTGCAGTGAGAGTGTTTTGCATTCTTGATGCCCATACCAAAGCGGAATTCCTTGCGTTTATAGCCCGTGCCCGTGCCCATGCCCTGGCTGGGATATTTAGCGCTCATGCCCATGCCCGAGCCGGAGACCGATCCCGAGCCCGATCCCGATCCCGGGCCCGATCCCATGCCAGCATGCGAGGCTCTCACCCGCAAAATGCGCGGCTGCGCCAAACGCTTCACGCGCGGCTGCAGCGAAGCTGCTGCTTCAGTTGTTGCTGCTTTTTTTTTTTTTTGTTTTTTTCGATTATGTGTTAACAATTCGATGTAGATATGAATACGAATATGTATGTGTTAGTTTTGGGTATAACAATATAGATACAACAAATGCACAATAAAACGGAGAAAGAGCAATAAAGAGAGCACCGTTTTAGTTTTTCAATGTGATTAAGGCGCACTCCAAACTGATTCGTTGGGGATTTAGTTAGTATATATATATATATGTAGCTGCCTTAGTAATATGGATTTCAATTTGAAATGAGTTTTGAAAACGCTTGACTTACTTTTCACACGCAGCCAGGTGTAAGCGGATTTCTCGCCCGCCTCATTGCTCGCCAGGCACTGGAACATTCCCTCATCATCCAGCGTCAGTTTTTTAATTATCAGCGTATTATCAGCTTTCAGTGTGTATCTGCAAAATAATGTACATTATGAGTTCTAATTACATAAATCTCATATCTTTTTCTTTTGTCCTATGAACACTTAAAAACAGCAAACGCAAAATTTTTTCAGTAAAAATTGCATATTTACAATTATTAATTTACAAAAAGAAAAAAAAAAACAAATAAGTCGCTGAACTAACTTTTATAAAAAAAAAAGAAAAAAAGCTCTGCTTAAAATAAAAATAAAACACAAATGTAATTTTATTTTCTTTCTTTTTATAATTGAATATATATAGAATATGTTAATATAGTTAATTTCGTTAACGTTAAAGCGTTTCAAAACGTTAAACGTTAAATGCCAATAGAACAAATTTATAAATATATCTGTCAAAATATTTTTAAATTAGCCAGTGTTATGCAATAGATTTTATGCTTAAGTAAAGTGTTGTTAAGTGTGCTATTTAAGTGTTGTTGTTTTTTTTTAAATTGTAACTTGGACAACATGACTCAGAATACAGAATGCTTAGTTTTTTCTTTGACTGATATTTTGACATTTAAATTTGTTGCTAGGCCTTAATAATATTAAATGGTGTTTTCCAGCACTTGTATTATCAATTAGCTCCGAGTGTTGTTTAACAACTAAATATTTTATCATAATTGATGTGAACTTACCCGCCAGTTTGTAACTGCGCCTCGATGCGCTCGCCATTGCGGAACCATTGGACCTGGGGCGTTGGATCGCCGACAACATCACAGGGCAACATCACCTGACCGCCAAAGTCGCCAAAGGATTCGGCGCGCATGGGCGTAAAGAACATGGGCGGCTCCAAGATGTGGACGCGGGCGCTGGCGGTGACCGTCTGGTAGCCGCCGCTGCGCAAGCGCACCTGACAGCTGTACTCGCCGGAGTGGGAGCTATTCGCTTGGAGCAGGGCCAGGGTGCGATTCCAGGGATCGTTGAGTGTGTGCGACACTCCGGCATTCTCCACGGGCACCCCGTCCTTCAGCCAGATGGTCTCCAGTTCGTGCAGGGGTCGTGCATTGGCAATGCACTGCAGCTCGGTGACGCCCTCGCCGCGCTTTACCTTCAGATCCTGCGGCGGCACAATAATCTCGGGCGCCACCTCCACATAGGGATCACCGGTGACATTTAGATGGACAAACGCGCTCATCTCCTCCTTGCCCAGCTGTGTGTTCATGGCACGTGCCCGATACGCCTTCCGATCGTTCTCATCGGCGCTTAAGATGATCAGCTGATTGGCCTGGGTGAACGCGTATTTAATGTCATAGTTAAGCGGACCCTCCTCCGTTTGCCAGATCACCGATGGTTTTGGCACCGAATCAATTGCCGGCATATCCAATATAGCCGGATGACCGCTGACAACAGTTAAACGGCCCTCGGTTATGTTCTCAAAGATGCCCATGTCTGGCAAAGAGGAAAAACAAAATTAAACAGGGCAAATGAAAATGGGCACAATGAGTGTGAAAATGTGTGTACATGTATATGTGTGCATATGTATGTATATCCGAGCGTTATTACAATTTAATAGTGCCAGTGACCTGCGAAACCATCCCTTCCCTTCCGGCTCCCCTCGTGCATCTTGTGTCACGCAAGCTAATTGAATCGAGCGGCGACGGCCTGGCCTGCGGGCTGGCAATTTCGCTTAACCTCTTATCAAGCGGCACAGCACGGTAACGGTAACCCCTCCGCCCTCTTGACTTTTTACGCTCGTGCACAAAGTCAAAAGGGTATATTGGGTTTGTCTGGCTGTCAATTTTTTTTATTTTGTGAATATATATCTCAGTTTTAAAGCTAGATGCATTAACGAAGATTTTCTCTAAAGAAATCGATAAAAAAAAATGATAAAAGTTTTCTGTCGAAAAATGTTTCAATCATAATTAAGACCGTTGAACGAGTAAACGGGTATTGTGCAGTCAAATACACCCGACTGCAATACTGGACTGCCAAACCCTTCCCCACCCATCTGACAGCACCCTTGATAACCATGAGGCGAGCGTTGCACGTTGAAACATTGAGCTCTAAAGGTTATTAGTTCAGTTTAAGCGCACTCCTACAATTAATTAAGTGCTCAAGACGCTTCAAGTCGGCGTTGGCTTGGAACACTCCTTCGCAGCACGAGTCGACATCATCATCATCATCATCATCATCATCATCAACATCATGATTAGCAGCGACAACATCATAATCAACAAGAAGCTCGTCAGCTTCTTGGTTGGCGTGCCCAAAAAGAAGGTCACCAGCTTGTCAAGAGCTCGATTTATTAGGTTCAAGCAGCAGTTGGGTAATGTGTGCACACACACACCAACAACAACAACACACACACACATACCAACACCAACCACACACACACACATAAGCCACAGCTCAAGTGTCGCTCAGAATCTTTCGCATTCTTGCAGTGTGCCACATTTGCTCTCTAATTGTTCGTTACTTGCTCTGTGACCCTATTGCTACAATGTTCTTGTTGTTATTGTTATTGTTGTTGTAATTAAGTTCGCATTATAGAAAAATTAGCTGCTATATCTACTGCTGTTGCTGCTGCTGCCTGCTGTAGCTGTTTAATTAGCAACCTGCCCCCAATTGTTAACTTGTAGCCCAAAGTTGAAAGTTGACACTTTTGTTGCACGTGAATTTATCTGCGGCTACGGCTGCGGCTTACGACTGGATCGGATTACGGCCAAATCTTATTGGTCCTTAAATGACGCCCAATTATTTTAGAATTTGCTGCAATTTATCTATGATTACTTAAGTGCTTCTTAATTGAGTTGATAAGTGAATGCGCTTCATAACCAATTAGCTTTCATTAACTAAACTTTCTTACAAACAGTTACAACAACATATTTCTCCAATAACATTTCCGTTATGAATATGGGCAATCTTTATGGAATAAAAAAACTTTATTTTTAATTGAAATCTTATGGGTTTTTGAAAAGCAAGCAATTTAACTAAGCAATGGAAACAAACTTTTAACAAATTGTTAATTAAGATTTTATTTAAACTTTCGATATGTTTTAAAATTTTATCGCATGTTTTAACATTTTTATAATGAAATTGTGGAATTAAAAATTTGCATTATTTATTTTGAACTCTAAGGTTTGTTGTTATAACATTTGCAAACAGTTTCAAGAAGTGATCTTAAACCGAATTGAACATAGATTTTTTTACATCGGTTTAGATCGATACGTCGATAAAAAGAAGTAATCGAATTAAAATTAGAAGAAATTGATATATCAATGTTATACATTTTTTCAACATTATCAGCTTCAAGTTTGCAGAATAACTGTAAAGTATGTTCAAGTAGAATTCGGTGTAATTAAATTTAGAAAAAATCGTTTTTCGATGACATTGATGTTTCGAATTTTTTTGAACATCACTAGTTTCAAGATTGCAGAATAACTGTAAAGTGTGTTCAAAAGTTAACTACGGTATAAGTTTCAAGTCTTCGTTGGATTTGAAGTGCACTAGAAAACTGAGCGAAATGTGTGCGGGAAATTCTATTAGAGCATCAACTAAATGAAAACTTGGTCTTTTTAAAAGTTTATTTAGATTGAAACAATTATACACGATAATATTCCAAATGGAATAAACACGAACGGCTGTTTATTTATTTCGGGTAATTTGGTTAAAAATTATTGGTGAGCACTTAATTAGTGCCACAAAATACTCTAAATATATGGAAAGCCCTTAACAAAACAGAAGTGTAATTAATTTTTTTTTGTTCACCTACTCATAATTATCGGAAAATGTCAACAAGCCACAAAGGATAATTGTTTACAACAACATAATTAACAAGTAGGTGTTGGCTTCTACAAATAGGTTTTTTACTTTTGGTTGGAAACAAATACAGCTGTTATAACATAATTATTCACAAATGTGACCAACTGTAGATTGTGGCTATTTATAAGCATCAATCGATTCAAAGCTGTTTAAGTATTAACATGATGGTGGACAAACCGCTAAGAGCTCAATTAAAAGCCCAACGTATGAAATCTATATGCAGGTGATTTGTGACACAAAATGGCTAAACCAATAATTGAATACGAAACTTGATGAATAAATTAAGTACCGCATTTTGCTACAAATAAAATATATCAATATATAGATTTTGATGGACCAATAACGATTCAAGTATTTAATGTGTTTGGAAAATAATGCAAAAAAAGTTAGGAATTTTTATTCCGGAACGGATGTCATTTTTCGAATATAGTATGTTGTTACACGATGCGCTTTTCGTTGAATTATTTATGCATTTAATGAACGCCTTGGGCCCGGGCCGCCGGCGTGCTCAAATTCAATTGACGGCCCCGAAGCCTTTGAGCCCATTCAACGACGGCATTAAATGCAACTAAGCCTTTGGCCAAGCAAAGCTTACAAAGCGCCGAGTTGTGCCTTGTGGGTGTGTGTGTGCGAGTATGTGTGCGAGTGTGTGTGTATTCGTGTGAGATACGGGTATTAAATCCAAATTGTCCCGAATATCCATAGACAGAGTTAGTTACACGAGTGTTCGCTTGCAATTACCAGCAGGCCAATGATAATGGATTGGGCACCAATTTATACCCTGTACGCTTTGCAAATAAATAAAAAAAAGGGGTATACCTAAGCTGTGCAAGCATTGATGCAACTCTGATTTTGTAAATTTAATATATTTATCTTAAGCAACACTGAAAGCAATAAATATCGGTATCGATATCCATGTATGAAATGTTTGAAATATCGATAACGATTTAGATCGATTAGCTGGGTATTGGCGTGTCAAATAAACTCCATTTACAATGTTTTAAAATGGAATTCATGATGATGATGACGTTGGCACAAAGGCCTGCAGCAGGTGGCTTATCAATACGCTCCAAAAGAGACTTCCGCTTGTTAATACATATGTAATAACATGTGTATCACCCCCCACACCACCCCAACAACCCCCTCTATTGCTGTGTGTGTGTGTGTGCGTGTGTACTTACATGCAACGACTACATCGCTTTTTTCACTGAAAATAGAACCAGCCTCGTTCCTGGCAATGCACTGATAGCTGCCGGCATCCTCGCGCTTGGTGATGTGAATGCGATAAAATTGACTGGATGAATAATCGGCAACGGGAATTCCATCCTTGAGCCAGCGATATGTGGGCTGTGGCGAACCTGTGAATAAAGTTCAAGTAGAGCACATACATAAGTAAAATGGCAATTGTGTAAGTGTGTGTGTGTGTGTCCTGCAGTAGTTGCAGGGCAGATCAGCATGATAGTTGCCACAGCATGTAGCTAGGCGAGGCAGGACGCTTGTGGCAGCAGCTATTCGCGTTCGCATTGTTGCATAATGAACATGTTTTTAAAACCCATATCTCTCTTTTATTTTTTTACTCTGCTCGCCAAGTGCAAAAGTGTGTATTAGTGGCAATGTTTATCTTGCTGTCAAATTATATACGAATTTTTAATAGTAAAAAGCTCATATTTTTAACTCGTTCACAAAGTAAAAAGAATATATTTTGAAATTTGGAAATATATACTTGAGTATACCGCCCATTATTCTACATAACTTTCTCAGCTACATCAATTTATTTCAAACAGATTACTGATGACCTCGTTTAAAGATGGTAACGTTCACTGGAGATCTGATAAATCAAATATATATATTATTTGTGCTAAAGCGAAAGTCGCCAAATTTATCAGACAGCGTTTGAATGATTTACTTTCGCTCCCACAAGCTATAAATATTCTTCTTTTTTTTTGTCAAAATACTTCTTACTTATCTATCGTAAAAATCTAAAGATCTTCATCAAAATAATATAGACTCTTTTTAGCAGTGTACAGCGCAGTCGTTTCAATCGGGTTGCATGAGTTTTTGATTGGTTTTTCTTTTTCTCGGTGCGATTAAATCTTTTGCTGGCCACGCCCTGCGCTAAAGAGGATATTACTTATATTTTTCGCACAGAGTGCGTGTGCTGCTGTGTGTGAGTGTGGCTATTTGTTTGAGTTTCCGTTGACTATCGAGGGACCCGCAGCAGCAGCAATGGCAGCAGCAGTGGCAGCATGAAAGGATGTATGGCTGCAAGACTACAAGGACCCCGGCCAGACAAAGGACAAACGCTGGCTGCGACATGACCGTACGGGGAACACTCCCGACACAGCAACTCGATTTGGCACACAATTTAGCCAAATGCGATCGGGACCGGCAACAAAATAAACGACTTTGCCGTATTGTTGCAACGACAATTTTGATTCCGATTTGCCGACTAGCATTTAATTTAAAGTTGATTTATATGCGGCAAAGTGTTGAAAGTTGAAGTTGTTGTTGCTGCTGCAAAATGAAATTACAATTGCAATTCTCTAAACTAAAATTGTACGGCTATCGTTCTTGCCAGTTGCCAACTAAATGAAGCATTGAATAAAATATATACGCTTCACCTTCAAAAAAAACATCCATTCCTCACGGCATGCAACAGGACGAGTTCACCTGGTGCCGGCTGCTCTTTTTAACTGATGAAAGCCTCTGCATTTAGTTCCGATCCCGAAATCAGACGGACAGCCCGCAGGCCCAATTGCACGGCCAGCGATTTAGCGAGCTGAGCGCACAGTAAACACAAATTTAACAAGTAACTAACTGGGCCAAAAATGCTGCGCAACGACTTTCAAATGACCCTTTTAAAAAGGAATTTAATTTAATAACTTCATATATTAATTCTTTTAGTTTGTTAACAAATCTATTTAGTCGATACTGATTTATATTTTTTCAAAAATATCAAAACTTAGTTTGTAATACCGAAAATCTTTTTAAGTGTAATCTAAATAAATTTGCGATTTTAATTAATGAAAATAATGTATACACAAATAACATTTTATTCTCTATGTAACTTTTTCAAATCGAAATTCAATTAAATTATTCACTCTCAAGATATCTACACAGCTTGAGAGTTAAAGGGAATTTTTTAATTACAAAACCGTAACGAAAATCAATAAGCCCCATGGTTTAGACTATGTTATAGAGTATAAACGTGTAATGGCAGCACCGGTCACACACTGTAATGAGAAAGTGGAATAGAGATAGCGATAGATAGTGCAAACGTGGCCAATGGCAATGCAATTGCATTCAGTTGGCAGCACTTTGGCAGCAGATGAAATCGAATTGAGCAGACAGCTAAAGCTGAAATGCTAGAAGTAAAAGAGCCAAAGCCCGTAGGAGCTAGGGTCAAAAAATAAAAAAAAAAATAGGAAAAAAAAATAAAATAAAACAGCATAAAAATAAAGAAAGAAAAAGGCAAGAGCAAAAAAGTTTTTTTCAAGTGTTGGCCGGCATAAAAAGTTGGACGGCAAGCGCTGGGCAAAGTCTATTTGAGCATTTGGGCAATGACGCTGCTATAAAATTACAATTTGGGGAATTCTAAGGCAAATACACACAGCATAGCTGCAACACAGACAAACACATACACACACACATACACGCACACTGAATTGTCGCTTTGGTCAACAGAAGCAGAAGGCTCAAAGAAGAAGAAGAACAAGCAGACTCAAAGTAAGTAAGCCAAATACCAGAAGCAAATGTACAAAAAATATATATAAAAAAACAACAAATGTAAAAAAAAGTAGGGCTCTCCAGCGATATGTGTCAGCGTTAAATCGAAGTGAAAGCCCCAATAAGCAGAGCAGCCAACCGAGCAACAGACCAACCAGTCAGTGGCCTGCAGACAGAGTGTGTGTGTGTTTGTGCGTGTTGGCACAAATGAGTTTTTAATAACTAAGCTGACAATTTGTTTAAGCCTAAGCCTAATATAACGACACATGGTCATATAGATAATATCGTTACTTGCTTCGATAGATCCTGTTGAAATGTCAGAAATTTAACTACGTCTTTTGCCTCTTGATATATATTCATATAAAATCTGTAAATATGTTTTCTTTCTTTTTTGATTTTACTTTTTTAAAAAGGCATTCTTAACTAAAATCGAAAATTATTAATTTCCAGCTTATGTTTTTTGAACATTTCTATTAAAAAACAAAAAATTCAAAATTAATTTCTTGAATTTAATTAAAGCTTTAACTTATTTTATAATTATTTGCTCTTAATAAATAAATATACAAAAATTGATAAAAATCGGTGCGCCGAAATGTATGCTACAAATTTAGTTGGCTGCTTTGGTGGAGGCAGACGGCAAAGGCTTTAAATAAATTCGCTTTCGCACTCAGTGACTCAATCGCTCAATCAGTCAATCGTTCAATCAGTCAATGTCTAAGCGACTGCATATAAATAAATTCAATAAACTGACGACGCCACGCAACAAATTGCATTTACATGCGTGTATGTACAGCATGTGTGTGTGTGTGTGTGTGTGTGTGTGTGCGTGTGTGTGCATATAGTTAGTCTATGCGTGTGCAGCACTTCCTGTTAGGTTGGTGCTGCTCAGTATTCAGTACTTTGCTCGCACAAATGGCGGAAATTGTTTGATTTGTGGGCGCCCCGTACGAAATACTCCAGAGTTGCCAAGTCGCCGCCCCAATGGGGCGCAACTCAGCGCAGCTCGTGCTGCGTTGAGCTGGTGTTGCTAGGGATTCATAACCTCAACATCGACATCAAATGTTTTGCCACAATTGTCAAGCGGCTGACGACACACGGCCCAGAAGATAATATCCGTCAATGGTCTCCGTTTGTCAATAGAAGGAACTACTCCACTTGCAGTAGACTTGATGCTCCTGTTGCTGTTCTTGTTGTTGTTGTTGTTGTTGTTGTTGTTGTCATTCGTCGCTGGTTGTGCATCGATCTCTGCTTTTTGTCTGACTAACTGAAAACCTTGGAGATTTGTGGCCTTTGAAATGCTTTAATACCCTGTCCATGCAAATATGAAGGTACAAGGTAAAATGTATTTGATTCCAAAAAAAGAAAAGACAGTTGAAAAGCATATAACAGAAAATATAAATATATTTTTGTTAAGTTGGCAATCAAAACTAAATGTTAATCTTTCTTAAGTTCTTTCTTTTCTTAAGTTTCTCAACTATTCCTTTTAAATATTTTATATTTTATTTTTATATTTCACCTTTTCGATATTTCCTTCTCCTTCTTCTCTTTATCTATCTTGACATTAATAAATGTGCATTACAGGGTATTTTTAAGTTGCACACACGCGTTTGCAGCATTTTTATTTGTTCTTTTATGGTTTTTAGGTCCAGGTCTTTGCTGTTGCACATTTTTATTTGGCCTCTGTGCCGCAAAAGTCTTGTCGCTTAGTCAGCTGTCTGTCTGTGTGTGTGTGTGTGTGTGTGTATGTGTGAATTTTGTGTTTGTTTGTGTGCAGCTCTGTGGCAAATGTTTGCTAAATTATGCACGGAGCAATGCGCCGACGCCGATGCTGCTCTTTGAGACAGCAGCAGCAAAAGACGAAGTAGTTTCCAAGAGGACATCACCAAAGTGTTTGCATATCCATAGGTAGGTGTGTACACTCTGTGTGTGTGTGTGTGTGTATTACAGTTATTGTTGTTGTTGCTATGGCACTTGTATTTGAGTAAACTTTAAAAAAGTGCCCAAAAAGCTTTTCGTTTTGCTTTGTTTTTCTCGCCTTGTTGCAGTTGTTTTCTCGACAGCACATTTCACTTTTATGCATTTCCATTGTTTACACTTCCTTTTATGCCCTTCTTCTTCTTCTTTGTCCGTCTATCTCTGTCTTAGCCACAAGAGCTGGTCAGGCAACCAACCAAATCTGTGCACCTCATCCTCATCACAATGTGCCACACACGTGAGCGCCAGCAACACTTATGGCCAAAACCTGTAAGTGTGTCAACTGCGAACCCGAGAAAAGGCGAGAGGAGAGAGCGGGGACTCTGCAGAAGCAGCATAAACAGCAACAAAATTGCTCGTCAGATTCAAAAATAGAAATAAATAAAATGCAAAGCTAAAGCGTGATCTCAAAAATGAGCCACGATCTTTTTCGTGCTCTCTTGCTTTATCGCTATATGACTCAAAATCTCGCTGAATCACAAATGAGCAAGAAAGTAAGGTTGTGATCGGTCAGAAAAATAAGACAATTTAAACTCAGATTAAGATTGAACCTAACTGATAAATCAGCTGACGCGTCGCTTAAACTTTTTATAGTTCAGCTAATATTAACTCAAACGCAAGAAAATAAGCAACATGTTCTTTGAATTTTTCTTTTGGCTTAAAATGTTTCATTTAAAGTTATGTTTAAGACCACATTTTAAAATTTCTTCAGTACTTTTTCTCTTTCTTATCTGGCATTCTACCTATTGTCCTTAACAATCCATTAACTATAATTAATATCTGTCTACTGCACCCCAAAAGTAATCTCGCACTAAATTCATATATTTCTTACGAACAGTTTCTTGTATTTTCTAAGTGAGTGGGGTATATGGGGTATATCAATACTTCAAATACATTGCTCGACATAAAAGTGCGAAAATTCAAATCCTTTAGCCATAGAGACAAAAGCTCAAACCTGGCATGTAAATTACGACAAAATAAAAGAGGAAGGTGTTTTTCGCATCGCTCAAGACCCTATTTCTTCGAGTATTTCAGTTTTTACGACAATATTAACAGAGTTGCGAAATCGATTACATTTGACTGCAACGTTTTGAATTTAACTTCTTTTTTTGTCACTTTTCAAAACTTGACAGCAACAATACAGGCCTTTAAATAACGGTACCAAAAACAGTGCTAGCCCGAAAACAACAGGAATAAGTATAACAACAGGGACAAAAACGAGAAGACGCATTGTGAGCTACGTTGAAAAGCTAAAAAAAATTTCTAAGGAACAACAAATAGCGGCAAAAACACAAAAAACAATGCTATACATGTTGTTTTTTTACTTCGCTTAGTAATGCTTCTTGCTACGTTTTCCTTTTTTATATTTTTTTATATATTTTTGTTGTTGTTTTTCTTTTTGTTAGTTTTGCTGGTTGACGCTTGAGATGAGAAATAGGAAAGCGAGGACAAAATACAAACCCCAACCCAAAGTTGGAGCAAGCCACGCACGTTCTCAACACATTCGCCTTTAGATGCTCTTGCCGATTTTTACACTCTGCTCACAAAGTGAAAGAGAGTTTGCTCCATGCAGAATAAATCTAAGAGTTAAGATAGTCTCATACATAGATATGCTGTACTTCACTTATGATTAAGTATATTTTCAGAATTCCTCCTAGTTTTAGCTGTTTATTATTTACAACTCCCTTAGTTTTAAAACAAGATTAGTCAAATGTCAACTTTTATGCTGTGCGCTTGCATTGCACAGCCGGTTACACCCGACTACAATGTTCTGGCTTGTTTTGTTAAGTCTTCCTCCTCCTGTTTTTTTTTTTTTTTTTTTTTTTTTTTTTTGTTTTCATCTTCACACGCAACGCCCTTCGTCCCGCCCATTCGCTGCTTTGCTACAGCTTCTGATGTAGGTGTATGTGTATATATAGTGGCACTCGGCTACGGCTTTGTAGCCATAAAAGAGTCTTTGTTGCAAGTGAATGCGCCACATTTAAGACGCAGTCGGCTCCGTTGCGTTGCGCTCACTGTATTCGCATTTGCGTTTCTCTCTCTCTGATTGCTGCTGCTGCTGCTGCTGCTTGCTTTCTTTTTGTTGTTGGCCAGAAAACAATTCAACACACATTTTGCCAGCTTTATGCTTATGACACCCTAAAGTACGCGTACTACCAACGGGAAGTACTTGCAACATAGCACGGCAGCTCGGCGGCCGCAGTGGCATATTGGTTACATTACATTTGGTGCGCTTCGCTCTTGTTTCCCGTTTCAACTTGTCGTAGATAATCGTGATTAACTGTTCTTACCTTATTTTTTTGTTTAACCCAAATCTGCTAACCGCAGTTTATCGCGCTATTACGCCAGATGGCGCCATATAACAAATTTAAAAAAAAAAAACCAAAAAAAGCAACTTCCATTTTCATATTCATTTGATAATAGATCTGTAGTTACCGAATTTAATCACAGATATTTAAGCGAGCGCCATAAAGTATGCAATGTATTTTTTGTGGCGCTCTTTGCTATTTTAACGAAAGTTTTCAGATTTGGTTGGGTGCCCTGAAGTCAATAAATATTTTATAGATACCATCTGGAATTTGAAGCGTACTTGAAGTTATTATCCTGAATTTGGTAGCATAGTTGATTAAGCTAATATCAACGATTATTTCATATTTCAAACCTTAAACATGAATTTTCTCTTTAGCGAATTTTCAGTCTATTAAACTGCAAAAAGTCGTATGACATAATGAAGCATAATTTTCACACTGCAGCAGTCAACATTGTTATAGAATTTTTTTTATTATCTGGTTTGTTTTTGTTATTGTCATTAGCAGAAATGTTAGCAAACCACAAAACTGACATTCTGGCGAGCGCAAAACAAAAACTGAGTATTGAAATAAAAAGAATATAAAGGTTAGAGTGGTCTAGTTGGAAGTGTCCGACTAGAAGATACCCTATAAACAACTGCAAGCTATTGTTGCATATATTTTAACCCCCTGTTCTTAGTTCTTTCTGAAATATGCTTAAAAAAACTGGGCCTGAAAATCAATATTTATCGATAGTAAGAAGGAATTTGACATCAACTTGATCTGCGTATGGTAGACACGAACCAAACTTCGTCTCCGGACAGATGGACATGGCTAAATCGAGTCTAGGCCAGTGATGCTGACCCATTTTCAATGGATTCAGGTTAAAGAAAAGAAAAACCGAGCTGCGAGTTTTGAGTAGGAAAAATTCTGCAATGCCTAAGCTACGCACCATATAGATGCCATCGTAGTATACGCATGCACATCCACATCTACATCCGCATCCGCATCCCCATCCACATCCGCATGCTCGTACGTTAACTTAAACGCGTAACTGTGACTGTATCTATGACTGCGATGGTGTTTATGTAGCTGTGTGTTGACAATTGCAAGCGCCAAAGTGACTGAGTGCGTGGAGAGTCGTAGCTATTGGCAATGCTTGTCGCGGCATGTGTGACATCAGCAACAATAACAAGAGCAACAAAAACAACAACAACAAGGGCAACAGCAACGTCAACAACAGCAGCAACACCAAAGAGCAGCTAAAAAGATTTGCATGCTGTGCTTTTTTTTCATTCTGCTTTGTTGTTGCTTTTTATTTTTTACTGTTTTCTATTTTCTCTCTTCTGGTTGCCACATTTGTGCTTTTGGCAATTTTGCAGCTTACGCAAAGTGCAACGCTTTTCATGGCCTTTACCTATGTATATATATATAAAAAATATATATATATACTAGACTACATGCATGCATGCCTATGACAACATGTATGTGCGTGTGTGTGTGTGCCAGTTATCTATGCAGATACACAGCCGAAACTGTTCGAATGGCCAGGCCATCAAAGGCCAATCAATTAAGACTAAAGGCAACCCGTCAGATTGTTGGATCATCGTTTGCATTGGCTTTGAATGTTGAATATTACTCAAAAGCTGTTCCATGCATCATGTACAGCCACGAATGTCAGTCCAAACTGTCTTTAAATCACCTTTAAATACTTCAAAAGTACTTTGATTACCTTTGCGGCACGATTGTATGAGATATATTATCTCAATTAGTTTCAAAGACATGCGAGATGCGAAAATATCTTTGCGCTAAGGAGGGGATTTATTGAGTGTACCAAATTTTTTATTTTGGGTTTCTAAGTACTTTTCATAAACAAAAGTATTATTCAGTTTGAGATACAAAAGTGGTATTAAAGTGACAAAAAAAACTTGGAGTTGCGTTCATATTAAGATACTTTGGAATGCAAATGTAACTGTGCAAACAAGTATCTTGAAGATACATACAAACATTTGAGCTATAAGAGTATCTTTGCAATACAAAAATTTCTTTATGGTATATATTTGGGTAGTATCTGAGCGACTTAGAAATAATTGTTAGATACTAATGTATATATAGTTAGAAAAGTAATTGTGTAACTCAAAAAATTTTCATCTTTAAGATAATAAAGTATCTGTAAGATACAGAAGCATGTGTTAACTATAAAACAACCGTTTAAGCTATGAAAAAATGCGTATCTGTCGAATACAAGAGCATCTGCGAGACAAACGGTGTATCTACAAAAGGATCTGGTAACATGAGCATTTGAAACACAAAAGTATCTGTCTCTGTCAGAAATTGAAAAGTATATTTCGGACACAGAAGTCTCTTTGACATACATTTTGCTGAAAGCGTATGCATGTCTGCGTTTGGACTCTGTTTGTGAATAATTTCAAGTTTCTTGTTCCCTTCGCATTCTCAATTTTTGCACTAACCAAAAATTCCGATAAAATTGAAGGGCTGAGAGAGCCGAACGAGCAACCTGAAACAGGAGTTTACCTTTAAGGAATTTTATGGATACAAAAATGGACAATGGGCGGACGCGGACACACACACACACACATACAGGCAGAGTTATGCGCCCAGCTCAAGAGTCGTTTTGGCTCATCAATGAACCAATATGCATTTATTTTTAAATATTTCCTGGCTAATTGTGCGAATCCTGCGGCCATAAGGCAAAAAGCTAATATTGTACACACACACACACACAGACAGACAGACACAAGTGCGCGCGCTGTTCCAGCAAGGACATCAGGGACACCAACATTGTCTTGAGGGTTCTCACCGGTCACAGGCATGGCACGCAAACAACAAACAGCAAATGCTGACAACAACAAGGCCGAGCACCGAGAACGACTCCAAAGGAGTCCCAAGTCCGAGCTGCCAGCATAACATATTTGGGACAAAACAATATGTAACCGATACTTGGAAATGTCAGACGCAGAAGGCTTAACCAACAGCCGAGCAACACCTGTGTGTGTGTGTGTGTGTGTGTGGGAGTGTATGCCCTAAAGTGCCTCGACAGGGCGTTGTGTGACCCACAACAAAACGGCTCAAAGGATTATGGCGCTCTCTCCGTGGGCTTCCCAAAACGCTGGAAACCTCATAAAAGTTATTGTTTTTCTACTTCATTATCTTTGAAAAGCAAAAGGCGTCCGCCTACACCCTCTCGCTCGAGAGACTAAACTCAACAAAAATAAATAAAAATAAAAAATAAAACAAAAAAAAAAACTTGAAGAGGAAAAGCTGCAAAAAAATGTGTTTTCGTTTATGGTTTCATTTTACATGCCACTTGCCACAATGCCCAGCCGCCCACCAAGCGGCAGCCCGGCCCATTTTAGATCCTTAAGCTGCGCTGTCAGGCATTTTGAAGGACAAATGTAATGTTTAGACGCTCTCCGTTCAAGTCGGCTCCATGTCCGAGCTTAAGTTTCGAAGAACTTACTTATTGTTGGCTTCAACTTACCCAGCGCATGACACTGTAAAATCTTAGTCCGCCCTTCGCTAACAATGGACCCCGATGACGACGGATGCGTGGTAAAACGCGGCGCCTGTTGCTGCGGTTGTTGATGCGACTGTGCTGCTGCTGCTGCTGGTCCTTGTTGTTGCTGTTGTTGGGGGATAGCATCTGGAAAATAATAGTAAATGATGATGATGAGTATTTTGTACAAGTTGTCAATGCAAACAAATTCCCAGCACGTGGGCGTTTAAAACAAGTTAAGGGTTTTCTTTTAGCCAAATATGTATTGCCTTGAGTGTGCATGCAACAATTCAAAACATGTTATGTTCAGCTCTTTTTATGGCAATTCGGTCAAAGACTAAATTGGACATTTTAAACATTGTAGCTGACAAACATTTCATTTGGCATTAACCTGTATGTGTGTGCGTTTCTCTTTATGCTCGTTTTATATTTAAATAATTAATATTTTAGAGTGCAAACAACTGTGTAAAATAACATAAACGTGAAAATATTTCAATATGTGTATGTGTATGCAAAAATAAAAAAATGTTTTTCGTATATTTATAAATACGTATCAATAAAAGTTGTAAAAGCGATTTTCAATTCGATGCACTTTTTGCTTAAATTCTGCTAGCCAATTATTGTACATTGTTTTTGATGCAACACAAAATGAACACAGATAAACGCAAAGCACAACTTCAAAAAAAAAAAAATAAATAAAATAAAATCAAATTGTACACATAAAAACTGTTTGAATGTGATTCCAAGTACAATAAAAATCGTCAAGTAATGGATTTAGATCAGTATTCAAAATTTCCTAATCAAAATATTGATTCTTATTATTGTAAATAGCAGTATAAGAAAAAACAAAGTATAGATAGCGTAAACATAAATGCATAACACATTAACATAGATATATTTTGATGTGCGCAAAAAAGCGCGAAAAACAGGAAAGTTAACGCAATCTTAACGTTTTTGCGAAATTTTGAAAAACAATGCATTTTGCGCACATTTGTACTTAAGTTGGAACAACAATCTCGATTTCACATTCACACAAAAATTTCAATGTTTTTTATTGTGTGGTTGCTATTGTTTTTTAATCAGTCCAATGGACAAAGAAAACTTGTTCGAAATCCAATATGTCTGTGGAAATATAAAATTGCTGTTTTAATAAATAAAAACCTTTACATATTATATATATTTTTTTTAGCTACAATATACCAACAACAAAAAAAATAAAGTCAAACCAAACAAATTGAAAAAACAAAAAAATAAATATATTTTTGTATTTTATTTGATTTACAAACAACTCCTCGCCCCCGCGTCTCCTTTTGCACAGCAAAAACAAAAAAAAAAAAACAACTCCGGCCAGTAACTTGCGCCGTACCGTAATAAATCCAATAAATTCAAGTGACAACTGCAGCAACAACAACAACATGAAAAGTCTGACCGAAGAGCTGGTTGGCTTCGGATTATGCTGCTCTTTTACAAATATTTTGTTGGCTGGGCTGACCTGTTTTTTAGGGATTATAAATTCATTTTCAACGCAAAACATGCAAATATATTTTTTACTTTTGGTAACACAGCAGCAACACCACAACAAAGTAACCAGCTAACGCCCCGCGCCCGGTTATTGATAGCCACGCAAATAATTTGTTTATTTTCCGCTCTAGCAACAACAACAACAACAACAACAATCATAACAACTAAATGTTGAATTACATTCATGAAAAGAGTATCCTTTGAAATGTTAAACGGCACCACAGCAATCGCCAAAAATCAATTGAAATTTTCAAACATCAAATGTTAACAAATCGTGCCAAATGTAGCTCCGGAATTCTGTTAAACTATTAACTTGAATATACGAAATTTAATTAAACTGAAATTTGGGCTGGATCTGAATCAAATTTTTATATTAAAAATTCATACTTTTTTCCGTGCATACAAAATGATTGTTGGTGTAAAAAAATATCTATAAAATATTAATATATTCAGATACTTGTTGTTTGGCTATATTAATATTTAAAAGATATTTTTGTGCATCAACACAGTTATTTGTATCTTCTAGTTTTGATAGAGAGAAAGACACAAATGCATCAAACAAAAATATATCGGGGGAAGTATTGATAGTAAAAAATATCTATATTTTGTCATAAAAACTGCATTTTACGAACGCAATGATGTACACGGGGGTTTCTGTAATTTCAAGTGACGCAGACACCAAAAATGTATCTTACGGGTGCGCACTTTCACTTCAAGCGTATAATAAACTATAAATTTTCGACCTCACTAAATTGTGATGCACATTTGTGCCATAAAAAAGTTTAACGATTGCTAACGCTCAGTTTTCATATGAATTTTACAGTGTATTGAGGGGGCCTGGGTAAATGTAGAAAAATAAAATGTATTTCGCGGTATTTACATATTTTTATGGCTATGTTGGGCAAACATTATAAAAGAGCGCTGTGGCAATTAACAATTAGTAGCGCCACAAAAATATCGCCAACATATGTTTGCGTCATCGATTGAGAAAATCACATATGCAGCTACTTAGCTTTATGCATCGTCGATTAGCTGCTGTTGCCTGCTGTGCCTTAGCTGCTTCTGCTTCTGCTGGCAATTGCAACTGGCTATTGTTGAATTCCAGTTGTGGTTTGGTTACGCCTGACAGCAGAGAGCCCTCTCGGCTCGGCACTGGTCACTGGCGTGCCATGCAGCTGACAAGGACTCAAGTAGTGGGTGGTCCGGTGGGTGGTGGGATGGGGTGGGTGTGTTGTGTGTTTCGAGAAGCGCATGCAATTTGCCACCTGTCCACACGCGCTAAACAAAGCTGGCGTTAAATTGCCAATGTGTCCGGCACGCTCTTCACATTCACTACAGCTACTACTGCTTGTGGTTTTAGAGCCACTTGCTGGCAGCCTAGAAATCCAGTACCTCCCCCGCCCCCTCTCTATTGCTCAGCGGTTGTGGTTTTGCGCATGCGCAACGGCCACACGAAACATTTTCAATGGCTTCTGGCCCTTGGCGACATTCGATATGTGCATGCTATTAGCATATATATATATATATACAACCATATATGCGTATTGATGTACACACACACACACACACATAGAAATACATAGAGTGCAGCATAAGGGCTCGTTTTTTCTGTAAACTTTGTATGCAAAATGTTGCTATTTTTGGTGATGCGCTCAATTTACAGCACTTAGGCATACACCAGCAGCAGCAAGGACTTGTTGTTCACAGGAAACTGTGTCGAGCATTATCACCCGCGCACACACACACACACACACACACACACACACACACACACATACACACTCGATTGTTAGACCGTTGTGCTTTTGTTGAAATTTGTTTGTTTAATGTAAACGAAGCCTGCCTCATCTGCATTGCCACTTAAAAGTGGCACCAAATTTCGAGCCACAGGCTCAAGTGGGGCAAGACTGCAACTTCCTTGTAGCAGGCGTCGGCATCTGCTGTTAATGATAAAACATTTCTACACACACACACACATATACACAGGCAACACACAACACATGTGTGTGGCATCTGCAATGAAATGCGATACGTATTTCTTTTCTTCTTTTTTTTTTTTTTGTCTGCTTTGTTTTTTAGTTTGTTCAAAGTGGTTTTGGGCAACAGAAAAATGGGAAACGGGAACGTTTTGGCGTAAATGCATTTCGTTGCAGTTGGCTACAGTTTGTCACAGTTTTCTCTTGACTCTATGTGTACGTTGGGAAAGAAAGTCAGCTCCCACACACACAACACACACACACACACACACACACACACACACACATACGCACACATGTTGGACATGCACAATTTTTGAGAGTGTAGCAACAAATCGTTTAGTCGCGCTCTTTATCTTCTCGTCAAGCTCTTGCTGTGCATATAAGATTTATTCCACCCAATTATATCGCTATTGCTGCTCAGAAGTGCTTAAATATGTGACTGCCTATTTTAAAACGCAATTTTTAAGCAGCTTGCAACAAATTCTTAAACATTTTTTTTAAAGCGACTATACTAACTCTTACTCCTTTTTTCATGGCAAAACTATTTCGTTTTATCATTAGGGTTTTTAATTTCACATTTAAAATTTTTTTTTTGAAGAAATTGTTAACGCTTTTGCAAGCTGGTTTAAACCCGTTTTGTGATAAAAATCAGAACAAATCAAAATTTGTCTTACTGTATCTCATGAACCACAATTTAGAAGAGCAAGTAGTGAAATGTGGAGAAAAGAGTATATTGGGTTTGTGCAAATTGGCGGCTTGTTGTACCTTATATCTTATATCTAGACCCCAAATTTTAAAGGTAGATTGCTGACAAAAAAATTATAAATTTCTAAAACCCGAACTTTTCCAAACAACAATAATTACCAAGACCATGAGTATAATGCAGTCGGCAACGCTCGCCTGCAGTTCTTACACATTTTAAAGTAGAAATTTGAAAGGAAATAAATGAGTGCAAGAGCAATTACATTAATGCATTTTCTTTGTGGGTAAAAATCAGTCAAAGCGCAACCTGAGCTATCAATTGAATATGTTGTTATCTTATCCTTGCAGTCCGAATTGAAGTAATCTTTTCTAATGAGTAATCCACTTATCTATTCATTTAATAGTCATCTTGTAGATTGGATTATATAGGTACATGTTGGTTGGCCAAACATTTGTACAGCACTGTCAATCACTTTTGACTTGTGGTGGCGCGGGGTAAGCAAACCGCATCAACAACAACAACAACATCAGCAGCAGCAGCACCACCCGCACCACTAGAGACTCTTGCCAACTAATTTTCACAGTGTCTGCCAGCAGCATTACGGTACATCAATCAAATTTAACACTTTTTACACAGACAATCCCACATTGCTCCATATCTGAAGAAATATGTGTATATGTATGTCTACATTTCCTTATGTCCCTTTCGCGTTTTACACAATTTTAAAATAATACGCGTTAGAAAGTTTAAAAATTTTCGTCGTTTTGTTTTAAAACTTTTTTAATTATACACTATATTATAATTTCCCAAAATAAAAATAAATAAATAAAATTCTGTTTAATTTTACTTTTTGCTTATCAATAAACGTCTAATATTTTTCCTCTTTTCCAAATCACAATTTACTTCATGAATCAAAATGTGTGGGCCCGCGGAAAAAATTTTAAAGTAGATTCTAAAAATTGTATTAGTAATTTTAAGTATTGTTAGTAATTAGTAGTAGCCAATTTTCTATATTTCCAATAAGCCAACATCGTGGTTACATCGAATTTTTGGTAACGTGTATAATATATATATATATTTTTAGTTACGTCAAGCTGACTTGTTTAGTGGTCATTTAATTTGGTTAGCTTGCGTTTTATTAATTTTCGTTTTTGTTACTTCCTTTTCTACCACCAAAGCTGAACCCCTTCGAAAAGTTCTTTTTGGGTGCTTACAAAGCGCATTTGATTAGCGATTGTGCTTCTGTGTATGTGTGTGTGTGTGTGTGTGTGTGTGATTGATGAAATTGATGCAGCTTTAAGGAATGCAGCTCGCTCTCTAATGGCCTGGAGGGTAATAAACGTGGGAGTTGGGCGGGGCACGCCCCTATAGAACTGGCATTTGCATATTAATGAGCTCATTAAAGTCGTTTAAAAATAGCAACAACCCCACGTTTTCGCCCGCGAGCCATCCCCTCTGGCATTGATACTGGAGGATTTCATCTTTGCTCTCTTTTCTTTTTTGGGTAATTACAGTCAAGACTCAATAAGCGCATTATTTATACGTGCGACCAAACCGACAGTAACCACATGTGATGCCTTTAAATAACACAATTTGTGGTGCAACAATGCAGGGATTGGTTGAAAAGAGAGAAAAATTTGGTAAAGAGGGAGAGGGCCAGAGAGAGGAAGTGATGGACGAGGGGGGATGCAATTGCCACTTGAGCGGAAGTTTTTAACGTTATCAACTGCCCTTCGGCTGCGCTGACTTTCTCCCATCCTTGCCCTTTCTCTTTCGCTCTCTCTCTCTCTTTCTCTTTCTCTTTCTCTCTCGCTCTCTGTCCCTCTTCATCAGTTCTTTATGTGCTCTGTACCCGTGTACCCCCAACCCTTAACGCATATGATCCCATTTCCATTTCGAACCGCATGCCCCGCCCGGCACAGCTGACGCTGTCACCATTGTCGTTTGTCACGGCGAACTGCACACGGACCACGTTTCGTATACTGCCCTGCCCTCTTCTTCTTCTTCCTCTCCGTGTCGTAACCCCATGCCCACAATCGTTAGCCCTACCCCAACCCAATTTCAATTCCGTTCTTCAGCTTTTGCTGCTGCTGCTGCTCCTCACGTCTCATAAATTTCTGTGCTGTCGCTTGTCCGTCGCTTAATCCTTGCGCTCTTTGGTGCCACGTGAGAAATTGCACTTATCACTACTCTGCCACCACCACCTACCTACCTACCATTTCCCCCCCAACCCCACCCCGCCTGCCTACCATTCCATCTCTTCTTTCAACATTTGTTTCGCCCGTTTGGCGTGGCGTTTTTCTCGCGTGCCATCCGAAGGCTCTTAATATGGTTTGCTCTAGTCCCAGATTTTCACATTTTCAGATTTCAGTTTTGTGAGATTTTGACTGCTGATTGCTGAAAGGAGTGTTAAGATTGGGGCTTGTCGGCGTGGATTAAACCTAATGGTAATTAAATGTCCGCTAACCAGACATGACACACGAAATGAAATGAACAGAGGGCTGCACAAAATGAGCAAATAAGGAAAATGCATTGAAAAAATTTTGAGACATAGTACAAATAATTTACTAGAGGATATGTATAGAAATGTAGAATCAATCTATATAACAAATCATGACTAATCAAACATGAAAGTCGGTTTAGCTTTGCCAAAGTTATAGCAGTTTGAAGTTTGGGAGCTATGGATTCAAGTTTTACATGTCAAAATTTTTGTCAATTTTGGCATGATTTTTGGCCAAAAATTTGACCCCCTCAAAATCACTTTGAATGTAGTTTTTTATACTAATTATGACACTCACAATCGATAAAAAATTAAAAATTCGCAATTCTAAATTTTGAAAAAAATTTTTTTTTTGAAAATGAATAAGGATTTACATGATTTTTGACCAAAAAATTAAAAAAAAAATTTTTTTTTTCAAAAGTCAAGATATTTTCAATGTAGAATCAATATATATGCCAATTTATGACCAAAATGCCATCAAACATGAAAATCGGTTTAGTTTTGGCAAAGTTTTAAATATGGGAGCTGTCGATCAAAACACTTTATTTGACAAGGGTAACCACAATTATACACATATCACGTACCAACCCAATATATAATTTTCATTTCGTAAACGAGAATAAATATGTTTGTTTTTTTGTTATCTTTTTATTATCGTATCGTTTTAAAATATTTATTGCTAAGGGGTTTCAATGAAAATTTTAAATATTTTCTAGAAAAAAAACATCAAATATAAATATTCAAAGCACATAATTATGTGAATACCATGGAGACTAGATAGATTATCAGACATTAAAAAAAACCAACTTAAAAAATCAATAAAAAAAGGAATATTTAGAAAACAACAAACCCTTAACAAAATCTAGACGAAGTCAATCGCAAATTGATGACTTTACAATGTCCCAGTAGATTTACATTATAGGCGCAGAATTCCAATTTGCAAAGCCCAGAACAAGAAACTAAAACCGACAAAAAAAATAAATAAAAAAGGAGCACAACAAACTTTAAGCGCCAGAGAGGGTATGATGAAGAAGGGGATAGTGGGTACTTAAATGACAGGCAATGCCCACAAACACACACACAGACACACAGATGCATACCATATGTGTATGAGCGTATGTAAATGTTGTGTGACAAATGAAGTGAAGGGAAACGGCAAGGACAGCGGCCTGCAAAAGGGAATGGCCAGAACTGGTAAGGAGAGGCTTTTTGCAGGTCTCAAGCAAGTAGGCCGCAGTCTCCAGCGCAGTTGAGTACAATAAAAACAGTTACAACAACAACAATGGCAACCATCAATAGTGGGGAAAGTAAGCAAAACTATTAAAATGCCATTCGAAATTCTTGCGACTTGGCAAAGGACACAGCGCCAAGGCAAGGCATAAAGGCTCCACATGTGCACTTGAGAATATCCCAATGTTCTCCTTCGGCTTGCTTTCGTTCTCCTTTTTGTATTTGTTGCCAGCATGCAGAACAACAACAACAGCAACAGCAAATGCATTAGTAATGGAGCAGCGAATCGTAAATGCTCTTTTATTGTTTTACTTTTCGATTGGTAAGTCTCAGCCTAAATCTGAGAAAAAATTTATATAATACTATAAATTTGTTTACGTATCTTTAATTTAAAATAAATTTTTAAAAAATATATATATTTCAAAATATCAAAACTCAATTCAACTTAAGCCAAAAGTTACAAAAGTTATTTAACAGAATAT
Source organism: Drosophila micromelanica (assembly GCA_004143825.1). Classification (NCBI taxonomy): domain Eukaryota; kingdom Metazoa; phylum Arthropoda; class Insecta; order Diptera; family Drosophilidae; genus Drosophila; species Drosophila micromelanica. The sequence continues at coordinate 34,051 of SCDY01001105.1, forward strand.
GTAAAAAAATTAATTATTAATTTATAAATAAGAATTCGATTCGATTGTTAAACAACAATATAAATAATAACCAGAAATTGAAACAAAAAGAAAACATCGCCTTTACATAGAGTGCCTGTAGGGTATGCCAAAAACTATTTTGAAAAAAAAATCATAATAGCAGAAACTAACAAAAAAGAACGAAAACAACTTTGTGACAAAGTTCAAAAAACTCGAAATTGTACGTTTATTGATTTTCACGTGTTTTTTTCATTCTTTTTTTTTTTTTTGTTTTTTTTGGTTTTTTGTGACGTTGCCCGCAGCTGCAGAGCATTTAGTTAACATTCCACCATATACAAAATATTTGGACGTATATGTATGTGTATGAATATATATGTATTTGCCTTAAGTATGACTAAATAGGCGACTTGTGCTGCACGTTGTTGTCTGTGTCTGGACGCCGTTGGCCATTTCTTTTGGCTGCGACAGCCTCTGCGTCAGCCAAGCAGCCAAGCAACGTGGCATAAAACGTTTTGCGCTTGACTCATGTTTATTGAATTAATAAAGGCAATTTTAAAGTTGAGACAGAGCGGAGATGATTACTGAGGCGGCATCGATGGCAACCGTGGCCTTGGCCATGAGTTCAATTAATTGAAGTTTTTTGTTGCTATTGTACTGTTCGCTGGCCGTATAAAATTCTTTCATCTGTGTAGAACTGAAATCGAAAATCACGTTGCCAGCTGTTCACGTTGAGCTCTCTGCACTAATCTGTCTGTCTTTTGCACCTCAAAATTCCATATTTAGTCATATATTATTCATACCGAGCGACCAGCTGGAGTTGCCAACCGGTTTTTTTTAGTCAGCCAGAGAGCCAGCTTATTGCCTCTTATCGCAGATGTTGTTGTTGCTCTTGTTGATTGTGTTGTTGTGGCTCCTGTTGCATGCAATTTTCTTTTGTTACGCTTTTGCCATGGCCATTCTGAGCAACATCTTCATTATCAACAACATCATCATCATCATCAACAGCAAAATAATCTTTTATTTGTCGGCTCTCGCTCTAACGCTCATTAGACGGAGAACAACTACAAAAACAACAAACACCGCGCACCTGAACAGAAAAAAAATAACACACACTTAGATAATCCTCAACATTTATGAGGTAAGCTACCCCGCCGACAGGATAGCTCGCTAAGGTCATGAAAAATGTTTATAACCGATTATTTGAATTAACTTTAATTTGGCTTTATGTTTGCTTAATTTCCCTTAGCCGGCAAGCTTAAAGCCTAGCTAATAACTAATCCAGGTAAAACAGCTTATTTTTAAGTCCTTCTTTTAATTTCTTATCTCTCCTTCTTCTCATTTAATTTATTTTTTTTTATTTATTTCTCTTTTGATCTTACTTTTTACTTCGTTTCTTTTACTCAAAATCACAAAAAAAAAAGTAAAAAAGAAAAAGCCGTATTAGGTTGAAATTATGAAAATCGCATAGAAAGGCGATATTCATGCTTTCGACAATCTGAGGCTTGTGTGTGTAAATTTCATATATGTATTAAAGTAAGCACAGATGTGGTTGTCTATTTATTTTGTATGGGCTGCAGGGCATTCGAGATATATATGCTATATATTCTCTACATATTAAGGGGAGCTTTGAGAGGCAGGTGGATGGGTTTATGCGTTGCCTTTCATGTCGTTTAATATGCTTTTATTTTAATATGATTTTCAACAATTGTCTGTTGTTTGGTTGGCTGCCCGCTGGCGATTTGACGGTTTTCCATGTTTTGTGCTTTGCTGTCACATTTGTTTTATTTATGAAGTTTTTTCTCGGAAGTCTTTCAATGTTAGTTGCTGTTGTTGTTCTATGCGACATAGAAACAAATACACAACATGCATTTACTCGAACGGGTGCGAGTAGTTTCCCCTTTTATGGTTTCTACTCTTATTATTTTTATTATTGTTATTTTTTTTTTTTTAATACTGTTATTCGTATTTGTAGTTGAAGTTGTTTAGTTTCGGTAAAGTTGTTGTGTTAAAGCTTCTCAGAAGTATATGCCGCGCATATACAAATTTTTTTTATTTTTTTATGACCCTTTGTTGTTGTTGATGCTGCTGCTAACACGCTGCTGTTGCCGCCCTTCTCCGCCCATTGCCATTGCTTGAAGCCCCAGTTTATACTGTTTGCCTTTTAATGCTCATTTGATGTTCAGAGCCATTGTTGCTGTTGTTGTTGTTGCTGTAAGAAGTTGCTGCTTTTGTTATTTCTTAGCAAACTATCGTCCATGAGAGAGCTTACTATTAAATTGTGGAATAATTTGTAGGCTAAGTCAAATTAGCGTTAAGAAAAGAATGAAAACTTTTTGTTTGCCCAGAGAATATGCCAAGTAATCTTTTAGCGCCACAACAATCAGATTAAAAGCAAACTTTATGAATCTGTTTGTTTACAAAATTGCTGCCAGTTGAACATAATCTATAATAATTTGTCGTCATCGCTGTTCAGCTATATTACTCACAATCAATTGTTTTCTTATTTTGTGTTTGTATAAATGGCTTTAAAAGTGTGAACAACTAAAATTGTTAAGTTGAATAAATCAATTTAAAATTATATTAAAATAAACCGATCCACACTGGAATTGCTTTAAGTTAAGTTTTAATTTTGGCTGTATATAGTCCAGAGATACACCAAGCTGCCAATTGGGATCTCTTGTTTTGTCTCTTTGTTTTTTTTTTTTTTTTTTTTTTTTTTTTTTTTTTTTTTTTTTTTTTTTTTTTTTTTTTTGGTTCAACAAATTGTGCTTGTTGTTGTTGTATTCTTCGGGCGCACACACAAAACAAGGTCGCAACAATGGCAGCTAGAAGAAGCAGCAGCATCAGCAGCAGCATCAACAGCAGAAGTTGCCAGCAGCTGAAAACATAATTAGCGCATTTTGCCAGCGACAGCAACAACATTCATTCGTCGTCATCATCAACGTCATCGTCCGTGTCGCTTGTCCGTGTCTGAGTAGCGAGACACCCACCCGAAAGTGGCAGCACTTGAGCGCAACTTGCAACATGCAACTTGCAACACTGTGTCTGCATTTCCGGCTGCTGCCGCTGGTGCTGCCGCTGCAACGTGACATTGAAACAATGCCCGGGCAGGCACCTACTCAGCCAGACGTGCTCCCAGCTGTTATATCAGCCTGAAGTAAAACTTATACGCTGTCATATTCTGCTTATGTATTATAATTAAGTTCTGTTGTCGCCGGTGAAGTGGAACCACGCGCACTGTTGCACCAGCTGCTCCCCCCCTTCGCCCCCACCCTTGGCGATTGCTTTGGCTGGCTGCAATTTACAGCTCGATTGACTGTCACAATTGACGCAGGACTCAAATTACCAAACAGCAGCGAGATTAACTGCCACCATATGCTAATCGCTTGAGGCCTACAGGCACAAGATGAACACACCACCACTGACTGGCGGTATACAACCGCACCACCGCACCACCCGCACCACATGTATCGCCATTCATCACATTCAATCGACAAGCTGCTGGCCAGATTTGGTCTTAAAGTGGCCGCTTGCCACAGTGAAATGCAGCATTGGCAAAACCGCTAATTGAGCAAAGCAATTTATTTTCCTTGGCATGGCCAGTGCGAGAGCCAGAGCCAGAGCCAGAGCCAGCTGGTGATCCACCAGCCGCCCTTAACACCCAACAGCCGCAGCAGTAACAGCAACAGCTTTATTAAGCCAAAGCTGCTGGGTGAGTTGGTCAGGGCAAAGCATTTGCCAATATTGATTTAAAAAATTCTTTTAAGCAAACAAATTTATGAAATTAAATATATGTGGTTAAAAAGCGAACACATATATTAACGGTGCATGTCAAACGGTTATTGAATGTTGCAACATCAAAATTTACAAAACTCAAAAAACCCAGGTCAACTTATAGGTCATCTATATATACATATATAAGTCAAGTTGTTTTTGGGCATCCAAGATTAAATCGGAAACATGTTTAAAGCCAGCTGCAGAAAGTTTTCGTCTGACAACACATCATGAAGTTGGGCGAGATTTTCCTTTTCTTTGCTTTCCTTTTTTTTTGGGAAGTAAACAAAAACCCAAAATAGAATCCGTTCAAAATTGTTTTTGGCTCGAAATGCTTGTGTTTTCATATAAATCAACTTAAGCACAGATGTGTTTGTGCACCTCCTCCCGTTTTACTTTATATTTATCGATCTCGACTAGTCTTTAGGGTCATTTAAGTTTCTTCAATTGTCTCGGATATAAAACATACAATATACATCATTTTCGAAATCTAGCCTAGCTAATAGGACGATTAAACTGCCTTTACTTTCAATAGCTCCCAAACTTTAAACTGCCATAACTTTGTCAAAACTGAATCGATTTTCATGGCATTTTGACCATGATTTGTCATAAAGATTGTTTCTACATTCAAAATATCTCCACTTGTGAAAATAACATTTTTTGAATATTTTGGTCAAAAATCATGTACTCCCCTTTTATTCATTAAAATTGCAAATTTTTATTTTTAATCGATTGTGGATGTCAAAAGTCGTATAAAAAAACAACGTTAAAAGTGATTTTGAGAGGTTAAAATATTTGGTCAGAAATCATACTAAAATGGACAAAAATTTTGACATGCTGTCGGATCCATAGCTCCCATAGCTTTCTAGCTGTCTCTCTGTCAAAACTAACCCGATTTTCAAGTTTGATGGCATTTTGGTCATGGGTTGTCTTTTAAATTTAATTACATTTACAAAATGTGCATTGATGTAGACATCCATTTAATAAAAATTGTCTGCAAAAAAATCGTTTTATGCTCTTATTAACTGTTTTGTAGTTTGTAAACATAAAATATATTGCAGGCAAGACAATACGAAACTCATTAACCCAATTCAATGGATCACCCCACACAGCCCTCCCCCTCCACTTTTCTTTGGCCCGACTTTTCCATAATTTATTGCAAAGTATGCCGAAGGAAACCAAAAATATTCGAAATGCAATGCGCCGATTTATAAACAATTTGCAAGTTTTAATTATTAAAGGCAACAATTTAAACAGCAGCAGAAAAGAGAAGAAAATAATAAATATAGGTGCCCCAGTTGCCAAAGGCCGTCGGGCAAATACCCTGTGCTTAGATGTAAAATTCTCAATTATAACAAAAAAAATAACAAGAACATATTTTATATACTTAACTTTTATATATTTATTTCCAGAGATCAGACAGACAAAAGGAATAGACTGTTAATATACCCTTAAGCTTTTTTGTTGTTTGGCACAGGGTATAGAAATGGAGGGGAAAAAATGGCTAATGCCTAGAAATGCAATTAATGGTCAAAAATGGGGTGTGGGGGATAGTGGAGAATATATTTACAGAGGCAAAGGCATGTGTGGCTACTGATGCTGATGCTGCTGCTGCTGATGCTGTTCTAGTTGTTGTTGCTACTGTTAATTATATGATGAAATCGGCTAAAAATATTTATTGTTTATTTTTGAGGAAGTTGCCGGAGTTGTTCGAGTCAATTGGAATGAACTACTGCAGGCCCCATCCACACCAGATTCACACAACACTTGAGTTGGGCATGTGCACAACATGTGCGCAGAACAAGTAGAGTGGGCGTGGGGTGGGGGGTGTGTGGTACGGCCAGTCAGGCTTAAATAAATGCTGAAATTTATGTTGCAGGTCAGCCAGTGAAGCAGGCAGCAAGCTTAAACAAAGGCAATCAGAGCCGCATGGGCAAAAGTGGCAGCAACAGCAGCAAAAGGAGCCAAAGCAGCAGAACAAGTAAATCAGGTTTTGGCCAACGTCAACGTATTAACCTTTGTGAGCTGGCTCCATTCCTGCAGTTGCTGCTGTTGAATTATTTTAAACATTTCATTTCATATAATAAAAGTGCAGGCAAGTAGAATCAGACGTTCTACCTGAGAGAAAGGGATAGCGATACACAGTGTGTGAAAGAGACAGAGCGAGGGAGAACGAGAGCGCTTTGCTCACATACTACATCAGTGGCAGCTGCAAGCTTTGGCTTTGCCTTTGGACATCGGCAACTATTGTGGCCGCTTGTGGCAAGTGGCGGGCACGATTACGCTCGCTCCCTTTCTCTCTTTCTGTCTCGCTCTGTCACACCCCTTTTTGAGGTCGCCTCAAGTGGCTTATTTCCGCTTTTTGCATGCTACCCTCCCTCAAACCTAACACTGGCCCAGGGTCAGTTTCAACATATGCAGGCAGCAGCAAAGCTGAAAAGTGGCACAAAACCAAAGACAGAGTGAACGATCGCTGGACGCTTGCCACCGCCGGCGGCAACTGCTGCTGCTGTTGCAACAAAGCGCCAAGTGTCGATAGCGTAAACAACAACAAAAAGCAAGTGAGAACGCTGCAGACGGGCGTAACCAACTGCGCAATACTCGTTTAGATAACATTGTTAATGCTTAAAACAGTCGAAAAAATCCTAAATATTAGTATTTTTGCCAAAATTATAAATTTTAGCAATTATTTGAAGCGTAGCCGAAATAAATTTAGATTTTTGGGAATCAAATATCGTGATTTTGGTTTATGAAAAAAAATTGATAAAAATAATTTTAATACACTGGGAGAAAAATAGTTTTGTACAAAAGCAAACCAAATATGCTCCTTTTACTTGGTGTACGGGTAAAAACACAACAATAATAAAAAGTGAGCAATGTTGCTGCAACACACACACACACAGACACACAAACAAGCACACACAACTGCATTTTTGTTCAATTCGCCTTTTTGTTTTGCTCTTGTTCTTTTGTTGCCGCCTCTCTCTCTCTCTCTCTCTCTCTCTATTGACTTTTCTCTTGTGCTGCTGCTGCTGCTGCTGCTGTGGCTTGCCTCCAGTTGCTGCCACACTGCTGTCGCTTTCGGTGCCACAATCATTTTAACCCAAATTGTTATTGTTGCTGTCGCCGCTGTTGCTGCATTTTGCATTGCAATTTTCAGTTACCACATGAAATATGTGTCGCTTAGTAGCCAGACAAGCGGTGCAGAAGTGTCTGGTAACGCTTGACATTTTGCTTCCAGCAACTACCATAGAATCTTAGACAGTTTCGTTTTTGGTAATTTGAAAAAAAAAAAACAAAAAAAAAAGCAGACAGCTTAAATTAAAAGCCACTTCATCCTAGACAACAAGCTTTTAAATCTACAAAGGCATTACGTTTTTAAGGAACGTAAATAAATTGAAATCTATTTATAAACATAACAAAAACAGAAACATTTAATTTAACTGCCGCAGTTTCGGTTTCATTTTGCCCAGGTGGTTTTAATTGAGTTTAAAAAATATCACAGAAAGAAGAAATAGTTTCGATAAAAAATAAAAATCATATCGATAACAAATCGAGTTTGTAATTTGTTATCGATAACATTGCATTTCAGTAACAAATTAATTCAATCTATAAACTGTTTATATACATGAATACAAATAAGAGATATTTAAATAATATGTCAATATCATATTGATAATACTTAAAGCCCATCGATTTAATAAAAAACATGTTTATTATCGTATATTGAGCTCATATGTCGCTCTGTAGTGCATATTTTTCCATTCATTCGGTAGACTTACAATTCAATTATCGAAATGTAATAAACGAATGTTGAAACTGTTGACAGCAGCGCACATCAATTCAAGACAAATGTTATCGAAGAGCACAAAAATATTTATGACGAAGTGTGCTCTTTTTTTATCGAACTGCTATCGAAATTGTTAAAGGACGCCCACTTGAAATATATATGTATGCATGCATAGACGTTAAGTACTTGTGCATAAATAAATCGTAGCTATGCTGTGAAAATGCCAGACCAGACATTTATCGCTCGCAGTGCTGATGAGATAAGACCCATTGAACTGAGGTAACTATGACTACTCATAAGAATGGAAGCATGTAATCAAGCACTGTGTTGCTGGCAGTTGCCTGTGGCACATGATGTGTTTGCTACGATTCATTGCAACAGAATCCAGTGCTAAAACACATACAAAGAGGTGTCAAACCAGAAGGTATATTGAAGGTATTCTGTTCAATTATTATTCAATTATTACTTTAAGCTTTTAGAAAATATATCGACAACAATGGGAAGAGTATATCGATAATATATGTGATAAAATGTTTTTGTAGCTCTAGTTTTATATAACAAAAATTATTCTTATCAATTACATTTTGGGAAAATATTGAAAACGCTCGAATACGATATCAAATATTTTCAAATAAAAGGAATGTTTCTTAAAATCACTTCACATTGAAAAATGTTCAACTGCTAATAAATAAATATATAATTACATAAATTTCAAACGATATAATTGTAAATGTTTTAGTGAAACACTTGAGTCTCGTTTCAATGGAAGATTCATTCTCAATGTCTGCAATAAAATGATATAAGCGCAAAAGTTTATCATTATCGACTTTGAGAAAACTTTTGAAGGACTCGTTGAAAATTGCGGGTGCCATAAAACAGTTGCATAGGCAACCCATAGGCAGGCGGGTAATTGAAGTGTCTTAATTTAATTTGAACGATGATGTTGATGTTGATGATGATGATGTTGATGTTGATGATGACGATGACGAGGATGGACGTCGACGTCTGGCGGCGGCAATCAGAGCAATCAGGCAATTCAATCAGCCAACACAGACGGTGAGACAGCAGCAGCAGCAACAGCAGCAGCAGCAACAGCAGCAGATGTAGCTGTAGCTCCTACTCCCCTCTCTCTATCCGCCCGCCGGCGTCTGGCTGGCGCTGTCGGTGGCATAATGTAGACGCATCTATAAGTATGCATACAGAGGCACACAAAAGTATTGGCACAGCATGCATTTTTGATTCTCGTTCATTATGCATATTTGATATTATTCTTTTGCGATTCGATCGTTTTCTTTTGGATCGTTACTATAACACGTTATATAAAATTATATGTACTAAACTATCAGGAGATCAGAAAATATTTTGTCAACAAAAAAGTCTGACAAATAATTCGATTAAAAATATATTTTTGAAATTAATTTATATTTCAATTTAGTAATAAATTAGTAAATGAGTATGAAATAAAACTAAGAATGCATGATGTGACAATACTTTTACGTGTCTCTGTATCTGTAGCTGCTCCTGAGCAGTAGACGCACGTGTGCGTGTGTGTTTGTGTGTGTGTCTGTGTCTGTGTGAGTGCGCATAGAAGGATTTACTTGTCTTTTGGCGACGCGCGTCCGGGGGCTGTTCGAAAACTTTGCCGAAGCTGCTGAAACAAGTTGTTGACAACAAGGGCAAAATGTGCAGCGCTTCAGACGGACTAAAAGTTGCACATTCATTCAATTGTTGTTGCTGCTGCTGCTGCTGTTGCTGTTGTTGTTGTAAAAAGTTGCGCCTTGGCGCATAATTCCAAAATAAGTTGAACCCCGTCACGCCGCACATTGCAAGCAAAGTAAGTGCAGTCAACTTTTGTTGTTATCGTTTGCCTGCCTGGCAGCCAAAAGTTATACAGCCCCTCCCCCCGACCACAGCTCAGAGGCTACAACCAAGTTTCCCCTCCCCTCTCTAACAACAGTTTGTGAGACAAGCAACAAGCAACAACAACAACTAGAACATTGACGACGGCAACTGAACTGTTCGGGTCTGGGCGATAAGCAGCTGTGTTTTTTATTTTAATTAACGCATCCAAGTGCAGCAGCATCATCTGGCCCTCAGGCGCAAGGGGGAAATTGAGGAGAGAGCTCACACATACACACACACAAACACGTTTATGAGCCATGTTATCTAATTATAAAAACAAAGCCAGACAAAGTCACTGTGGCACATGCATCACGTGCTTCGACAACTTGCCGCAAAAATATGCGGCAAGCTATTTTTTCACTTGAGTTCACAATTTCTTCTCCGATTAAGAACAACTCAACTCAACTCAAAAAAAAGCCAGCCAAATTTACCGACAACAATAACAAGAATAGCCAAAACAACGAAAGCAGCAGCAAATTGGCAACAGATGAATGCCAAAAGATCAAAACGGAGGCCAACAGCCAACTTGACTGCAAAAGAAAGCTTTTGAAACTCAACAGCTACAACAATTATAGCAATTACAACAATGACAACAACAACAATAACATTTATGAATGAACCATTATGCAAAAGAGTTGATTTCAATGGCGTTCTTGTTATTGTTGCAACAGTTTGCAACAGAAACTGTGCGAATTATATAAAGCTGATTTTGCAGCTTCTTCTTTTTAAAATCTCTCACTTGACACAACACGCAACAAAAGCAGACAAATAATACAAAAAATATTATTTCCTCTTTGTATTAAGTAAAGAATAAGACAAACAAAATAAACAAAATTCAGTTGAAACTTAGCTCGAAATAAATTATATTCTTTTTTATTTGGAAGATATTATTTGTAATATAGAAGCCTGTAGAAAATTTGATTGTGCGAAATAAAACGTGGCTTATTGAATTATTAGGAGTTCTTATTCCGAACGGTATTGGGATACGATGTTAAAGCACATCTTTAGTCCTATTCTTTTCCAACTGCCACACGAATAGCTAATTTGCACTATTTACCAAACATGGAGCCAAAAATGATTCAGGCAAATTGCAGCAATCAATGCTGGCTACCAAATTACATGTCGATTGCACGGCTAACTCAAAGTAAGTGAGGAGACCATCAGGAAACGCATTGTGCCTGTAGCTAGTTGTATGCTTTGAAGCAGAAGCAGCAAAATCATGGGGGTCCATGCCAAAGGACCTTGCTTAGCATTACATTTTTCATTGCATGGCAATGCAATTATTTTCAGCAACCGCTCAGGCATATGTATACACAGTTGTCAACCCGGCTGTGTTGTGTTGTTGCAGCTTTTTTTATTGTTGTTGTTGTTGTTATTGGTAACAATGTCATTGCCGAAAAAATTTATTATCATTTTTGCGTCAATTATTTTACAGGCACACACAGGCAAAAACCAAAACAGAACGTTGCACTTGAATGCAACCGACTGTGCAATACACTGTTTTACAATTTGTAAAACATATTAGACTACCGCACAGCAAAACTGAAATTGCAGAAAACCAATATACTCGTTTTTATTTAATCAAAAGTCTATTGAAAAACAACAACAACAAAAAAACTAATAAGAGTGTGTTAGCTGAAAGTGCTATTCAGAGCTGGAAAAATTTTTTAGCAATTTGTAGAAAAGAAAGTCAAATGGAAAAAAATATATATTTTTTCCTCCTTGCGATATACAAAAATAAATAAAAGTTCTAATTTAAAAGATCCATGATGAAGAATATTTATATTTATTTAGATCGCAGATGTTACACACACACACACACTTGCACAAAACCGTAACACCCTTTATTTTTCCCATTTTAGGTATATAAAAAATAAATTGTGCTGCATGCAGTTGTTGTTGCATGTGTTGTTTTGTGCGCGCGTCTAAAAATACTTTTAAGTGCAATTTTTACATTTTTCCACATTTTTTTTTTTTTTTTTTTTTTTTTTTTTTTTTTTTAAATTTTTTTTTTTTTTTTTTTTTGCCCACTTGAGAATAGTTGGCTCTTAAATGCGGACAGCAATTGAAATGATGCGCCAATTATGTTTGTATTTGCGCACTTCAAACAAGTTGCAAAGGATTTAAAAATTAAAAAAAAAAAAAAAAAATTATACAACGTTTACAGCGGTTTTTATGGTTAAATTATAAAACGTTTAAAACATAAGCTTAGTTTGTATCTCATTAAATCAATATTATTTTACAAATTAAAAAATGTTTAAATTACTATTCAAATAATTTGAATATAAAATAAAACTATTGTACTATTTCATTAAATGCATAAATAAAACAATGAAAATATAGGGTATTATTGCAGTTTGCACTCCCTAACCGCAAAGCGTAATTCGTCAGACAAACATTGCAACTCGTTGAAAAAAAAATGGAATATAAAAAAAAAATGGAAATTGATTAACGAGAGTTAGGCTAAAAAGGGCTTTGAGAAGTGGCCACTAAATGTTGCCAGCTAATTCTTTGTAAATCAAAAATGATGAATAGAGCAGCAAGTGGATGGATAGGCAATGAATGAATCTAAGTATTCACAGATGCTGTGCAAACTTTTTAATGACTGCTGCTGCAAATTAAATGCAATGACAACAGAAACAGAGCCTCAGCAGCAGCAACAACAAGCCGCTTGTCAATTTCAAATAAGATGAATGCATATCAATTATACACACTCACACACAAAGCTACACACACACAGTTGTACACAGAACCTACCGATGGAAATTTCATTCATCAATTTTTTTTTCGCACAGTAATGGGAAATGAAAATGATTTCCATAGAAGAAAACAAACAAAACAAAAAAAAAAAAAAAACAAAAAAAGAAAAACATTTCAACCAAATCAACACGTTTTTGTTGGTTTATGCGTCGATATACGCACATGTGTCTGTGTGTGTATGTGTGTGTGTATTATCACACACCAGCGTAGTCAATGTGCATGTGTGTGTGTGTGTGTGTGTGTGTGTGTGTAGCTGATTGTTGTTGTTGCTGATTGAATTGTGCACACGGAAAAGTCGAAAAGTTTTCAACGAGCTTCTAACACCAAATTCCAACTCATTCGTGCGTACCTGTGGGTGGTTGGGTGATTGGTTCTGTTAGTGTGTTTGTGTGTGTGTGTGTGTGTGTGTGTAAGCATGTAAATTTGCGTTTTTCCCTGCATTTATATATGCATGTGTATGTGTACCTGTCTGGCATGAATATCCCAGCAGAACTTGCTTCCTATCCAAAAGTAATTCTCGCGCCATGAATTTTCAGCACAAAAGTTGCAAAAACATGGTCTATTGTGTTTTACGTGTTTTTTTTTTTTCAATCGAATAAGTGTGTTTTTGTGGTATGTAGCTGTTGTAATTAAACTGCGGATTTAACAACATTCTGAATGCTAGAAGGCAAATCAGAAATTATTTATACTACCCCACAATTAATATGCATTTTAATAAATTCTATTGTTATATATAAAATGGGTATTTTTTTTTCAACTGGCAAATATTTTGAAAGCTTTGCACACCCAACAATTTCCACAACACTAAAAGTTGCGACATTGACTTTGAAAATTAGTTTTGCCCAACAGCTGAATAGTATCCTGGGCCAACCCCACCATTCAAGGATCCGCTCAAGCAACTAATTCGCCGAGGTCGTTGCTCAGAAATTGGCCTTGTTAATTAAAAAGAGAGCGATGTGCATGCACAACTGTGATTTGAGTCATGTTAACTGTGATCGGGCATTAAGGATTGTTATGAAGAAAACTTAGAGGCACGATTATCATAAAACTTACTAAACTATCAATCTTTTAAATATAATATTATCTTTATTCGGCTGGAATTACATTTAAACAAAAGCTTTAAAATAAATAAGAAAGTTTAAAATTTGCTTTGATTATATTTATTGCTATAAATTCTCGACCTAATGCTTAAACAATATCTATGCAGTACAGCCTGGGATTTTAGCCCGAATCCTTAACTGGGTCACGTAGACAGTTTGTTTAACAAAGGCTGCAAATAGTATTAAAAATTCAATACAAATAAACAAAAAAACAAAAAACAAAAAAAAACTTGAGCATGTATATTCCCAAGAAATTAAGCTTATAAGATATGCAATGCGTTTTTTTTTTATGAAATGTTGGCCATGGCCATTTAATATTTATGCGAGTTACTTTTTATAAATACGAAAAAAAATAAAAATTTTATGGTATTCATAATATGTATTTATTTATGAAAACAAAATGTCTATTTGGGATTATTCAGTTTTTAATTTATTTTTTTTTTATTTTGTTACTGTAAAGAAAATCCTTTCAGTAGTTATTATTAACGTGCATAATAACTCAACACATTTTATAGCTCTAATTCATAAATCTTGTGCCACCACATTTTCGTGGCAAGACGTGATTTCTTTTCGGCCGTGAATTATTGCGCAGCGCTGTTGCCAATTAGCGTGCCTTAAAGTTTAACTGTGCATTGACATTGAAAAACGGTTTCAAGCAACTTTGGCCCGACAAAATAGGCTACACATTTTCCATAGTCTGAGTGTGTGTGTGTATGTGTTTGATTACACAGTTAAAGGAAAAGGCGGCCAGTCCTTAAGGAATACTTGTATCCACGACCCACCGCAGACAATTTGACGTTGACTTTGCTTAGCTCACATACAAATAAACACCCAGGATATACATATACATATACATATATATACCCCATATTTTTCTGGCATTTGTTGTCGTTTACAGGACTCACCAGACAGACATGACCACTGCGTTTATTGTGCTTGCTGTCGCTCTACCCAAAAATACATAAAAGCCGATGGGCGAAAACTGAAACTCAAATTAATTAACTCTCATCGATTTGGCGTGTCCGGTTCTTTTATTTTGTCTGTCTGTTTTTTGTTTTTTTTGGGCAATGCGTTTCAGCCATTTAAAGGACAATCAATTACTTAATTGAAAATATGAATGGGTTATTCGGACGTTAACCGGGATGGGAGCGTGTTTCTGATGAAGAGTCACAAAGCAAATTAGGGTTTATTAAGTATTATCGCTTTTGTAAAATGCAAAAGCCCAAAATGAAATTGCAATAAATTATGACAAATATGTGTATACTATAAATAATATGTGCTTACATATATATAAAAGCAGAAGGAATGTATATATAACACAAAATGAGAGAGACGCATAGCGGGTGATCGAGTTTCTATACATGTTCAACACTTAAACAACTTATGTAGAGTGCGAAAAATGTGTTTAAAACTGAAATAAAAATGTTCAAGTTAGCTTTTTATAATTCGTTGCTCAGAAATTGGCCTTGTTAATTAAAAAGAGAGCGATGTGCATGCACAACTGAAATAATTCTGAAATATATCTAGATCAGGCAGTTAGTTGAACTGTATTAAATTTATCTAATTTAAATATTTTTTTATAAATCCCATTGGCCTCTAAACAAACATTTTTAAAAAATTTACTTAAAACACGCTAGTTAACGTGAAAACTCGCCACAAGCAACAGGCCCGAAAAAATTAAAATTAAAAGATACAAATAATAAAATCACTGCAACACGGAAAAATTTTACTTTTTCAATTTGTCAGTCTGTCAAAAATTATATTTAATAAAAATGCCTTCAATTAAATCAAATCAATCAAGAATTATTAATACTGGCATTATTGCGTTGGATATAACTTTCTATTAAAGGCAAACTAAGGTAAATTTATTAACTAAAATTAAATGCAAACAAAACACAAAATTTCGCAACAAAAACAGTTAGTAATAACTTAATAGATTACCGTAATTGTAGCATTAAACAAACTCCGTCAGGACAAAGAAATGGTGAAACTTACCTAGAAATAGAGAAGAGAAAAAAATAGATTTAATATTAATTAGAGTTGTAAGTTTCATTTAAGTTAAATATTTCGATTTTTATTAATTAAAATGTAATACATTAAGAGCAAACAATTTTATCAAGAATATCTGCTCAGTGAAGCAAAAATATTTCAAAATCCAAATAGGCAAATTTAAACATGACCAAGGACCAATAAACTAATAAAGAATTAAGGTTTTAAGCAAAAAAAATAAATAAATAGTGTACCACAACCCATTTGATGTTCTCTAGATTATATGAAAATTCTTCAATGCGCAATATAAAAGGTACTTGTTTTCTGCCAGACCCTAAACTAAGCAGATGCACTTGGTGAAAAACTCAATTCCAACTTTCGTTTTTTTAATATTTGTGTTGCAAAATTCATAACAACATTTTTCGACGCTCTTCATGAAAGTTTCAGCGTTTAAAATCAGCTGAATATTTAATTACAACTTAAAAACTATAAAAAATTTAGTGCGTTTTGAGAACGCTTATATGATTTATGTACACACTTCTTTGTTTTCTTCGTGAAGTGTACAATTTGTAAGCAAAATAAATATTTTCACATTCATTTTATTTATAGCAGCTACAACATTTTTCCCTATTGTCTTTGTAGTTGTTGGCGCCGTGTTCTGATGTGTTTTATTTTTATGCATGTCATCATAAACAATAATAATGCTCTGACGATGATGAACTTCGCGGCAATATTGTTGTTGTTGTCGCGTGTTATCTGGCTAATTAAATGCGACAAAATATGCGTCCACAAGCGGCAGCAGCAATAAAACATACAAACACACAACAACAACAATATTGTCGCGAAGTTCATCATCGTCAGAGCATATATATATATATATATATATATCAGAGGGAAGCTGTCAAACATTTAGCGCCCGAAATTGGCCATCAACTGAGGCGACCGAAAAAGATTTTTCTGCTGTCAAATAAACAATGAAACGTTGCGCATTTGAAGTGTGATGCGGGGTGGGAGTTTCAAAAAACAAAAAAAAGAAAGGCTTGGGCCGGCTAGTGGATATGGGGATATGTGCATATCTGTGTGTGCCTCAACAACGGTTGAAGAAACTGAGAAATCTTTGAGCAACAAATTGGTTCGTTGTTTGCTTTCCTGCTTGTCTCCCGTTGTTATTGTTTATTCAACATGGGTGTCAAAAGCTAACACACGCACACACACATTTATATATATATATAGTAAGGAACGGGTAGAAAGCAAAGCTGCGTGAATTATTTAGGAGACTATTGTCTGTACCGGAGTTAGTCCGTGCTCCTCCACTTCTTGGTGTCAAGAGCCTAAAATAAAAATCAAATAAAATGTGACAAGCGGCACACGCGAATGCGCCAATGTCTTGCGAAGTGTATTGCAATTTGATTGGGGGGCAGTGAAGGGGATTGGGGGCTGTCACTCTTGTCAAAAGGGGTTGCGGTGGGGCTTTCAAGTGTACTGAGTGTGCACATGGCATATCACATACAGCTTTTTGCCCTTTGCCGATCAATGTTGAAAGTAAATAAAGCATTTTACTTATATTTTTATTTTACGCATCCTTTTTTTTGTGTGTAACTTTATTGACACACATTTACGCTTTAACTTTGCAATGCCTGAAATTCAAATAGAAAGCATATTCTTGGAAAATTTCTAAGCAAATACTTGTGACAACAACGAGAGCTATGCATACATAAAATATCTTAGCATGACTTTAAAACAGTTTTACGTAGAATAAGATAATAATAATAACAAAAAAAACAGGAAACAAAGCCAAACCTTAGATTAAAAACGTTTTCATTGAAAGCATATCAAGAGGAAAACAAAGTGAATCATATTATTGAGAAAAGATAACTAAGTGGCAAACAACAGAAAATGATTCACAAATGCTGACCTATAAGTGGAGATTGTTGTTTTAAAAAATAAGTCAAGGATAGCTGTGGATATATTTTTATCCGTATTACAAATTTAATGCTCACTTTTTTAATTTTATATTTATAGAAATATAAAATATCGATATAAATATCAAAAACTCTATTTGATATTAGCATTTTATTTACTAGTAGAGATATACTTGACTTTTACCATAACTTATAAATTCGGCAAATATCATCTCTTTAATAGCTTAAGACACGCTACAGATTTATAATTAAAAAGCTGATATTATGTATGCAATCTAAAGAATTTTAAAATAATTTTCGAGCACTTAACCCAAATTCATAATTTAAATCAAAATGCTAAAGGACATTTGAGTTGCGCTCAGCTTGAGCGATTTGCAAGTCCTTTGGAGTCTCTCGATATGGCAACAACAACACCCTCCCCAGGACCCTCTTTCCTGGCACCCACTACTGATGGGCATTTGATTGAAGTTTAGGGCAGTCTGGTTGCGAAGCTCCAACTCCATCAGCGACAACAACAACAGCAACTCTGACAGCAAAAACAACAAGAAAAACATCGCTCGACTGGGCTATATAAATAGGCCGATACCGAGAAGAAGCCAAGTGAAATATGCAAAAATGTTGCACAATGTTTATGTGAAATTAAATTATGTACATATATTTGGCTGATTCTTCTTTCGCTGGCTGCGTGTCGTCGTTATAAAAATCTTGCGTGCTATTTATGTTCACTTTAACATTGTTTTTTTCTTGCTCGCTTTTTATACAATTTTTTATATTGATTGCCCTCACGTGTAAGTGCACGAGTGTGTGTGTGTGTGTGCGGTGTGTTTGTGTTGTGCATGCTTTGCGTGCAGCGCACATATTTATTTTGAAGTTTTGCCAAGAGTGTTAAGACAATTCATCCAAATAGCCAGCAACTGAGCCTGAGCCTGAGCCTGAGCCACGCTAATGGACATAATTATGCACAAGGAGCAGCCGAAGCGATGCAGAACGAAAGAGATAAAACAATGGGAAAGGGGGCACTAATAATCCAAGGACGGCAATCACTATATAAATATATATACATATATATATATATATATATTTGTATTTGTCCAGAGCATAGTTGAACAAAACAACAATTAACAACAGTGCATGCTGGCGGTGATGGTCTATGGGCGGGGCCCGTACTGGGGCTGGGGCTGGGCAAACTGATCGAAGAAGAAGAAGCTGAGTGGCTGCACCCAAAGGCCTGCGACTAATGACTTTTAAATGCATTAAAGCGACAGCAGAAGCCAGCAAGAAGAAGAAAAACGACAAACCACCAGCAAGAACGAAACAAACGAAAAACCAATGCCAGAGAGAATGAAAGAAAAATATACGAAAATGAACGCAGCTTAACATCCAAATATCAATGCATCGAATTTTCACATTGGAAAATTGTGCCGTCGCTATTGTTGCTTTAATGTTGTTTATTTATACTAACTGTGACAATCTCTCTCTCTAAATTGTCAAAATATAAATAAATAAATGAATAAATTTTGACCAAATGCCTTCAAAAATTATATTTTCACCAAAAAAATTAATTTTTTTTTAAATAATGCATATAATAATTTAATATAGAATCAATCAATATGACAAATCATGACCAAAATGCCAACAAACATGAAAATCGGTTTAGTTTTGACAAAGTTATGGCAGTTTGAAGTTTGGGAGCTATGGATCCGAGACTTTTACATGTCAAAATTTTTGACAATTTTGGCATGATTTTTTACAAAAAATTTGGCCCCCTCAGGATCGGCTTTAATGTTGTTTTTTATGATAATTGTGACGAATATAATCGTTTAAAACTATAAATTCAAAATTCTAAATTTTGAAAAATAAAAATTTTAAAAAATTCACAAGGGGGGGACCACATGATTTTTTGACCAAAAAAATACAAAAATTTTTATTTTCAAAACTGCACAAATTTTAAATGTAGAACTAATTTATAGGACAAATCATGACCAAAATGCCATCAAACATGAAAATCGGTTTAGTTTTGACAAAGTTATGGCAGTTTGAAGTTTGGGAGCTATGGATCTGAGAGCTTTACATGTCAAAATTTGTGATTTTTGGCATGATTTTTGACCAAAAATTTGACTCCCTCAAAATTACTTTTAAAAAATTTTATTTTCAAAAGTTGATATATTTTGAATGTAGAATCAATCTATATGACAAATCATGACCAAATTGCCAACAATCATGAAAATGGGTGCAGTTTTGACAAAGTTATGGGGGTTTGAAATATGGGAGCTATGGACCCGACAACTTTACATGTTTAATTGTAGGTCAATTTAACGTTAACATTAGTGGTGCAAAATTAATTATAGCTTTTGTTACGAGTATCTTAGATCTGATGATACAAAATTAACAAAGGGTAAGGAAATTTCTGTGAAGCAAATTCTGTGAGCACAATCCAGTCTCCAATCTGATCCCAGACCAATATATACTCAACGCGTTCATGGGCATTAAGGCATAGAAATGCTCAGTCAAAAACAACAATCAATCTTCGGACAGTGGCTCCAGTGGCAGCTAGTGGGCGTGGCTCTTTCGGGCAGCCACTGATGAGTAGCAGCAGCGACGTCATCGTCAATGTTGGCGGCCAAAAGTCAAAGGGCTTTATGCTAATTGGTTGTAAACTCTACGCTTGGCTCTCTTCATATTACCTGCCCCACATCCCGCTGCCGTTTCATGCAGCGCCTGTGCGTGTGTGTGTGGGTTTTATTTATACGTATATACACATACACAGTTTTTTTTTTTTTTTTTTTTTTTTTTTTTTTTTTTTCTTCAGTGTGTTCTTATTTTAAATATTTA
>SCDY01001106.1:0-36779 GCA_004143825.1 Drosophila micromelanica
ACTTTTAATGTTGTTTTTTATACTAATTATGCCACCCACAATCAATTAAAAATATAAATTCGCAAATTTAAATTTTGGAAAAAATTTTTTTTTCAAAATAAACAAGGGTTCCCCCTTGTGAATTTTGCCAAAAAATCTATATTCATATTCAAAATTTGTTTCTTTTATCTTAATTAAATTTATAAAATCTCAAATTATTTTTATTTTTATTTTTTGAGTGAATGTCAGCATTTAAACAAAGTTTTAACGATGTTTTTATAGTAAACATTTATTAACTGCAAAACATAAAAATTTTCATAATAGTATTGACTTACACATAACTAAATACCAAGAATTGTTCATATGTAGTAAAATAGGTTTAAGCCCAGTAGTGATTTATGTGGCTAAGCAGCAGCCTCTTCTAACAGTCTTCTACGTGGCCAAGCGAATGGTGCACGAACCCGTCTTGTGCCTGTGGCCGCTTCATTAAAGCCCAGTTGCGCTGAGGCCCATTCGCCACACTTAACACCTTGGCCATAACATACTTATAACGACTATTTTCAGTGGCTCGATCGTCAGCACAGCGGGCAGTCGGCCGCTAACATGGCGGGCATAGCGTTTAACTACTGTACTGAATGGCATATTTACAATTTGCACTTACATTTCGGGGTGCCCATAATAAATTCGCATAAATTCACATAAATGAATGCATATGAAACGGCCAATAAGCTTGCGATTTGTGCGCCTAATGAAGCCGATTTGTTGCGGCAGCAAACTGCCCACTAAATTTTCCACACGGTAATTGATGTACCTACCAGAGATACAAAGCCAGAGAGAATTCAGTCTGTTGCCAGATTTAACGAGCTGCCGCTGATATTCTCAGAACACTTGAAATATCTATGTGGAAATATTTAATTTTATATACTTCGCTCATCTGCTGATCGAGGGCTATTTCAACTGTGAATCTTTAAAGGTTCTGCTCAGCATCAACACTTGCCTCCATCTATCTGTCTGTCTGCTTGTCTGTCTATGTTGTTGTTATCACCTCATTCACAGTGAAATGTTTGTTTTTGGACCAATGCTTACGCACTATTCAGACAACAACAAACACACAGCTTGCACAATTGCCACAAAAAATATCTACAGATGGGCATTGGAACACCTGCAAATTGCACAACATACAAAAGATTCGTCACACAAACACCAAAGTCGAACCGACCGCATATCTAAAATGAAATGCAAGGCAATAAGTCAGACCAGCCGGCCAACCCCCAAGGCCAGGCCCGAAAACAGCTGACAGGAAGTTCGTGTAATGCTGCCAACCCCCGCAATCTGACGCTCCAACCCCAACTGACTCCCACTCCACCCCCGGCCAGCTGGCTGGCTGGTAAGAGCCAGCTCATGAATACATTTGAACTCGTTAACTCCCGCCACACAGCCCATTTGTGGGGGTGGTTTGGCCCGTGGCGTGTTCCGGGCTGCTTGGAGGATTCGTTGGCTTTGCACGTGCACAATTTCGAGTTCATCAAAAGGAATTTGCTTTGTGTGCGCTGGGGAGCGTCTGACATTTATTAGAATTCTTGCCTCGCCTCGCCTCGCCTGTCTGCCCCAAACGGGTGGGGGGCGCTGTAATAAATTTGCCCTGAAAGCTTTTAGCCTGCCACAGGAAGTTTGAGTTTGAGTTGCTGCCATGGCGAGTCGCTTCGTTTCGGTTTGTTGATTCTCGGCTCTCAGCTCCCAGTTGAGTTCAGTTAGGTTCAGTTCCATTAAAGTTGGCTTGTTCGCTGCGTCTGTCGCTGCGGCTGATTTGCAAGCCTTAAAGCTGTTTGTTAGCCATTGAAATCAGAGCTGGCAACATGCCACACATATTGACTTTTGCAGCTGCATGAATTCAAGCTTCTAGATCAGAGACGGGGCCGACATGGAAATGTTTGTGCATAGGAATTTATTTGTAAAAGAAATTTGTTATAGAAATAAATAAGGGAAATTATTTTAAAAAGAAGAAAATAGCAGAGAGAAAAATGCTGTGTCAGAAAATACTTAAAGATTATGCTTATAACAACAAAATTTAATTTTAGGAAATTATTTTATAAAAAACAAAAATAAATGGAAAAACCTTTTTGAATAAAAAGTCTATAATTTTAAACATTTTCCAAAATAGTTTTTAAATTAAATTAATTAATATTATCTTCTGCATATTTCTTAAAATTTTAGTAGATATAAATGCTTAACTTTCCTTTTTAAAAATAAAATTGTATTGACAAATAAAGTAACGCATATTCCAAAAGAAATTTCTCTTGTTTGAGACAAATAAAACGCACAACATTCCAATTACATTGAATAAATACACACAAATATTTGTGGCTTAGTTTCCAGTATAGTATTCTAGACTAAACTCACAAGGCCTCCATTTTAATTAGTCAGTCAAATCAAACAGACCAAATAAACTTGGGCATATTTGTCAAACAATTTGGTTTCAGTGCATGTATAAATTAAAATTATTTATTATCATTTGGTACTCGTACGAAGTGCAAACAGACTTGGCAAACATTCGAGTACCCGAAAAACAGAAAAAGGTTGACATTTGTTCGAGCACAAAGGCAAACAAGCGGGAGACGGAAGACTGACGAGGGGCGAAGGGGTGTGGCAGTGGAGTGGACTACTGGGCTTAGAAGCCACATTTTGCGATTGCCGAGCACTTGTTATTTCATTTTAATTAAGTTAATAGCACGGATTTCGTGTCATTGGGCGATTTGCTGCGGAGTTCGAGGGTTGCCCAAGGCAAATGTAATCGATGGATGGCACCTCGAATATCCACTCATATACGCACTCAGACACGCACTCAGACACTCACTATTCCGTATTTATACCCTGCATATAAGTTGTAGAAGAGTTTACTATGAGACCAAACTCAGATGCCCAAGAGAAATAACAAGAGAAAAAAATTAGTAAGAACTAGACTTTATATAGTTTTATAATTATCTAAAAACAGATAAAATCTTAATTTAATAAATTTTAATTGTTATGAACTTGCTTGATCTAGTCTTAAAAGGGTATTCTCATAGTCAAGTAACCTCACTTATTTTGTAGTTTTTTCAACCCTCCAAGAAGTCCAAAAAAAAAGAAAGCCAACAACAAAAATGTGCACAGACTTGCATGCGAATTATTGGCAAATGTTCTGAAAAACGTGTAGAATAAAAACTCCAATTTTTTCGGACATTTGTTTTTATAATTGCAGCGTTTTGTTGGCTCGACTCGACTCGTAATGCATTTGTCTTAGCAAATATTTGCGATTCAAATGAGAAATCTGTTCAAATTGGCGGCATGTCGCATCGACAGTTGTTCAATGACCAGCAGCAGCTGTGCTCAAGTGTTTTGTATTAATTAATATTTTTTTTTGAGTACAATTTAAACACATTTCGCTACCGATGAAGAAAACCAAGCAATCTTAGAGGGAATGGGATTACAAAAAAAAGATACACAGCTAAAAAAATACAAAAATAAACTTTTTAAATTAAAAAAAAAATATTTTTAAAAAATTTAATATTTGAGATATTTAAAATAAATAATAATAAAATATTTATATAATAATAATATATATATTTCAATCGTTTCTGATATGCTTTTTTTAAGCAAATTAAGAAAAGCTTCAGCTTAGATTTAAGTAAATGATTTTTCTCATCAGAAAATCTCCAATAACTCTATATGCGATGTAATATTGCAATGACCTTTTAATAGAGAGAAATCACATTTTATAACTTAATCAACGCAGCCGTCGCTAATGGCACATGTGGGCATTGAGTTTGGGTTTCGGATATTGGGTTTGAGTTTTGGGTTTTTGGTTTTTGCTGCTTGGTGTTTGTTGATGTCGCCCTCTTTCAGCTGCTGAAAGTTGCGGCATAAACAGTTGACCAACAAATGCGCAGTTTTTGGGGGTTGCTTGTGCCACAGATTTCTTTTTGGGGGTTGCTGCAAGAGTCGGTGTCGAAAGTCAGCAATAAATGCGTTACGCGCTATCAATCTTGATTAGACGTGATTTTAGCTTTTAGACACAAGCACAAAACATAAAAATTAACAAGGCGTCCACTGAGAACTCTCACAAACAAAGGACCTGCACGTGCCTGACAGATAGAGAAAAAGAGAGAGAATGAGAAATTCAGATTTGGAGTTGGTTTGGATCTAATGACGTCTACGGTTACATGACTCAAATTGCGGTCGTTGCTTTAAAATGCAAACAACTTTTGAAATGAAAACATAAAACTGTCCAACTGCAGCGATTTTCTCATTATTTTGCACCGTTTTGTGGCAATTTCAATAAACAATAAATCCCTACCGTAGCCCCCCAGCCACCCCCACACACTCCAAGCCAAAATCGAAGCCCGAAACTGTGCAAATTTATAGCAATTTTCACATGAATTGAAGGAGCGAGCGAGGCGCAGGCGCCTGCCAACAACAGCGACAACAACAACAGCAGCAGCAACAACAGTACAAATGGCAAGCCAAGTGGCTGGTCCGAATCTATTGACCAGCTGTATACGGTTGCCACAAAGTCTAAGACGCTGATGTAGCTGCTGCTGCTGCTGCGGCTGCTGTCGTCGGGGCGTATGAGTGACGCGACTGCAGCCGCGACGATCGCTTGTTGCCTGTTTGGGCAGCGAACATAATCGTAAACAAATAAAATTATTGCTGCCGATCATGCACACAAATTTATGCACACCAACACACACAGTTCACAAACACACACACACACACACAATAAACGTCGCCTATTTTGCACTAATTTTCTTGGCCAGATCTGGCTGGAGAGGGGTTCCTGTTGCTGTTGCTGTGGTCCACTCACGAGGTGTTGCCGCAAGCTGTGTGTGAAATATGCAACAACAGCGTGAAAAACATGAAGTTGCCTTCGCTCGGACTCGGCTCGGCCACGCCACACAGCGGGAAATGTGCCTGAATTTTCGCGTGCGCAGCTTTACCAAAAAAATAAAAAACAGTTGGTGGCATCTGGGCCCAGCCTGTAGCTGGCTGGAACCCAGGCTGGGCTACAGCTGGAGCGCCTAATACCGGTAGTCAAGCCAGACAGACGAGTACGAAGCTCAATGCACAGTGTCCACAAGGCTATTAAAAGTGGGCAAATATTTCGATTGAAAATATTTATGTATAATATTTTATATTAAAATCTATGTCTATATATAAATATAACATTCACCATGGGTGGCATCTCCTCTACCTCAATAATGTAAACACATATATTCTTGATCAACATCCGCAGCTGAGTCAATATCAGTGTCTATATAAATTCCTTGATTTTATTTATTTATTTATTATACGCTGATCTTTTTTTTTTCTTTTTGTTTATCATCGATATTTAGCATCTATCTGTTTTAATTTTGTATTGTGAACCCAGATAAAATATATTTTTAATGTTTTTGAAAACTTTATTCGCATTTATTTTACGACAGCTGCTTTCTGGTTACAGGAGATCTTGTAGTCGCTCATTTTATACCATATAAAGTGACAAATTTTTAGCTACAATCAAAAAAATTCTTTAGTAATCATAAACATTTCTATATGCTGCTATAATTCCCAACCGGTTTAAGCGCCAACTTAACAAGCTGCCTCAAATAGCGTTAGTTAAAATTTTAAATTCTAGCTAGCACCACAGTGCCTTCTAGGTGTCCACTGTCATTACAGAGACTCCAACTACGGCTCCGACTCTCCGACTGCAACTACGACTCGGAGTTGAGGTCTCCGCGTGCTGTTTGGCAGTTAGACACGTTAGCGCGCGCGTCTGGGGCAATTTTCGCTTTAGCCGCCGCATGTTGATGATCATTATGTTGGCCAACTAAGTGCGCTTGGCTTTGTCTGTTGTCGTGGCTCTATGCGGCTCTCTGTCGGCCACTTGAAGACGTCGCTAATGAAGACTTAAGCATGACGTGTTGATAAAGATCTCTCGCACATGAGCTTTGGCGAGGCCGCGACCATTGGTCAGTCATCGTCATCATCAACATCATGGTCATCATCTTGGTATTTATAAAGCATATTAGCAGGAGTGTAATTTTTAGTTGACTGGGCCGTTTGTTTGCGCTCTGTGAAATGGGCTGATAAACGGGCCAATGGGCACATTCGAACAGTTGTCTGTCAGCTGTCCGCTGTCCGTACAAATTTCCCAAAGGGCACGTCCTGCTCTAAATACAAATACGTGTCTTATGTGTATTTATAGACAAAGGGGTTGCACATTTTGCACCCTCTTCATGTATCAATGACCATCCCAACAACAATGCCAGTTGTTATTGCTGTTGCAGCCATTTGTTTGACTTGCTATTGTTGTTGTTGTTGCTGTTGTTAGCTTTTAGCATAATTAAACGACACATGCCACAAAATGCACTTCTATGGCTTAGGCCGCATTTCAACAGCCCCAAACATCATTTGACACGGCATCCATATGTTCTATTAGTTCGCTCTCTCTTATATGGCTCCGTATGGCCAAAAAATGAAAAGAATGAAGAATTTGTTATACCAGCCGAACATAAGGTTTCATTTTGTTTCATTTTTACTCACCCTCTCCCCGCTTTTCTAATTCAATGCAAATGAGAATTGGGCCTGATGGATTCGTTTTCACCATGGCTTTCGCTTTTCTGCGGCTTTGGCACTTGGCTTTTCAAAAATTTCCCTGTTGATTGATGAGCGGTTGCAATGTAAATTTAGTTTCCGCCACGCTATTTAATTAAAAAATAATAATAAGCATAAAAAAACACGCAGAGTCGCACACAGGTGTGCTCAGGTTTACCTCAGGTTTGCCTCGGGGCTCAACTCTCGAACCCCTCTGCAAAGAAACTATGCGTAGCTAAGGGTTAAGGGTGAGGGGTGATAATGAAATTTTTTTTTTACTTTTGATTGATTTTCGTTTAAAGTCAGAATGAAAAGCATGATAATGAATGTACGACGTGTATTCTTCTCAATTTTTGTTTATTTATAATGAGCTTGCTGCTAGCACAAAGATTATTTTTTGTATTTGCAGATCATTTATCTCAAATAAATAAAATAAAAAATATACAACAGAAAGTGATCTATCAGAAAATGTATATAACATATTATTATTTTAAGATCAATAAAGCGATGTTTTTTCAAAAATGTATTCTTAAAAAATAAATATTGCTAAAAAATAAAATAAATAATAGATTAATATATAACAAACAATCATTAAGTTTCATATAATGTATTTAAATACCCGCATTTATTATATATACATTTATCAAACTAAATATGACATATTCAAGATATCTGCCTAAAGCACAAAAAAAAGAGAAATGAAAATTGAATACAAAAAACAATTAAAATATTTGCAGAGCATGTTACAACGCCTCTGATTTTTAATGATGTTTTATTGTCTGCTTCGACGGCTAGACAAACACACACACACAAACACACACACACATATTGTGTGTAATATATACTCATAGCTATGTGATGTGATGATGTTGATGATGATGATGACGATTTGCAACTAAATAATTGAATGCAGCTGGTTGACGGTTGTCGCATTAAATTTAGGTGTCTGTCTTGGCGCACTCACGATGGCGTCTGCAATTGGGAGACACTGTGACTCTGAGCCAACGACCGCGACAACTGACTGACTTACAGACTGAGCTGCCTGAGTGATGGACTTGGGGACAGAGGACAGCCAGCAGAGTCGCGACAATAATAAATGAAGCGATTGCAAGTGTAACAGAACAATGACAGCAACAATTGCAGCGTTTGGCATTTGCCAACAGCAACAGCAGCAACAGCAGCAGCAGCAGCAAAGGCAGACAAAGGTCTATTAATAATTTTTGGTGCAACACACGACGATCGACGATTGTCGAGCGGCAGCAGCAGCGGGAACAACAGACGACAGCGCTGGCAACTAACGATCGACAACTGCAACGACAACAGCAGCAATAACAACAACAGCAACAACAACGGCAACTGATTTTGAGGCAGACAGACCGGCAATGCGTCGCGTTGGCTTTTCCAAAAATAAAAGCCAAACTAATGAGCCGGCAACATGCAATGCGGCAGCCGCAGCAACGCACGTGCAGCAGCAACAAAATATATACAAAAAATCAAAAAAAAAACGACAACATTCATACAAATAATTGATGGCCGCTTGCAATTGTTGCTGTTGTTGCCATTGCTGATTGACGGCAAGCGGCGACAAAAATCAGCGTCTGATTGACAACTCAATTGCATCTGTGTGTGTGTGTATTTTTTGTGTGTTGCCGAAAAGTAAACTTAATTGATTTTCAGATTCGGCCCGGCAACATTTCTCCGACTCTCCACAGCTGGCGGCAACTTGCGTCCGATGATTTATTGCAACAAATGTTGCACGGAACACATTCAAGTCCAAAATAGACAAACATGCATCTTTAACTTAATTTCCAATTGGAATTTCACTGCGTCGCTCTTAGCTTAAAAATGCTCATTTGTCATTGGGCCCCCTTCCCCCTTCTATCGAATGGAGGCCAAATTGCAGTCGTCGCGTGTCTATTTTGATTGTCAAAATTGTTTTGCGGCTTCTGTTGTCGCTGACAGTTTATTATGTTTGACTGTTTTGTCTGTCACCAGTGTTTGTTGTTCGACTCGGGCCTTGTCGGTCTATTTATTTTTGCTAGGGATTTGGCCTAAGCATCCAGACAAATCGTTCAACTGCCATCTGACCTCTAAACTTTAGCTGAAGATCAAAGAAGCTGCGTGGGCAGGAATGAGGAAAAGTTGGCGAACAATTAACAAATTTATCATACTTAAAAAGGGTACTAAAATAAAATGCAATAATATATACAAGAATACACAAGAGATTATCTATCAAAATCGAAAAAATCTAAATTCAAACCCGAAATGCAATCATTTTAAAATCTGGCAAATGAACAGGAAGCAACATTTTTTATCATTGAAAATTGGCTTGTTGTACCCCATCAAAATAACGGGAAAAATAAAATTATACAAAAATAAGAAGCGAAAAATTCATCTACATTTTCATATTTATATTTAAAAAATAAATATAATAATTTTCTTTTTTTATGTAGAACAGAAACTTTAGGCAAGGGAATAATTTGAACCTTGAACCGTACCAAAAACAACTTTTTATGCATTGAGCTGCGACATTTGAATGAAATTTCAATTTTATTACTGCTTTAAACGTAAATAGCAATATATAATATGTTTGCCACTTATATTAAAATATTTTTTTTGATATAAACTATTTAATATAAAAAATCTTAATATCTTTTATAAATATATAGCTCGTGTTTATTACCATACGCTCGCTACGCAGTTGAGATTAAAATACAAAGTACTTTATCATTTATTTGCCCTCTTTATAGTGGGGCTTATTGCCAGAACACAGCTGCTAAGCGATATACTAAGCACTTTACGAGTACTTTGCAACCTGTGCCATGTTTGGAATGGAGTTAACAACATTTGCCCAACTTATTGTTAATCTTGCACAGCTTTTTCTACGCCGGTTTAGTTGGAGGCAAACAAACAAGCAATTGCAACATATTTTTAGTGCAACGGCAACTGTTATCTGGCCAAAAAGGTAAACAAGTGGAGTAACAACAATGGCAGCGACGAGCACTTGCCAATAAATAAGCATAATTTCTGACAAAACGCTTTGGTAACAAGAGCTCTGCGGAGTCCACAGCGTGGAACATCTTCAGATAACCCGAGTACTTTCCAAGTGCAGCAACGCATGCATGTTGGCAACCCCGCCCCCCTTTTGGCCAACTCATTTTGCCATTTGTTGCTCAAATGAATTACAAGTGCAGCAACAACAATGTTGTTTGCATGCTGCAGCTGCAATGTTGCTGCTGCCGCTGGGCAATGCTGCTGTGGGCCATGTTGCTAGCTGGCTAACTGAGTGACCGGCTGGTTAGCTGGCTAGCTAGCTGGCTAGCTGGCAGGTGTTGCTCGCTGGCTGCATAATGAATTCATAGCCAACTGGGCCCACGGCTATCCGGCCAGGGTCTATTATGCACCCCATAGCATTTATATGTCGATTGCGCATATTTCATTCATACTCGCTAAATTCGCATTCGCATATTCAATCAGCGCCTCGCTTCGTATATAAAACAGGTGCAATTTCTTGCCATTTTCTAATTATTTTTAGTCGACGCTTTTATCGCTTTTCTCTGGCACTAAAGCGCGCCATTTGCTATCTCAGCTTGATCATAAATTTCATTCCTCGTTTTTATTGCCATTTTTGCCCCATCCCCACTTTTCGCTCTGTTGTTTATAAACAAATGCATTCAATCAGCAGTGGGCGGCTGCGGGGGGGGGGGGGGGGGACCCGGGGATGGGGCAACTGTGCATAACGGCAATGCAAACAAATTCAATTAGCTGAATGTTATAAAATTCGCCATAGTGCACCTGCAGTGCATCCAAATGCAACAACTGCAGCACGCCAGCCATAAAAAAAATAATAACAATCTGCCTCAATCAGCGCTTAAGGTTAATATCAATATTCGCGAACTATAACATATTGAGAATTTTAGGCGCCATCGTTGTTTGTATGATATTTAAACAAAAAAAAAGATGTGGTTAGTAAAGTGATTTTTGGTTTCATTTTAGGAGAAAATATTAACTGGAAGAATAAAATATATTCGCGAAAAATATAAAATTGTTTATAAAAAGGAAAGCAAAATTTAAAATAGTTTATATTATGCTTTTATTTTTATAAAGTTACGGGAAGTCTTCAAAAACATTGGAGAGCCACAATTTAATAAATTGAATTTTGGATAATACACCCCAAATAAGTTCAATGTTCAACTTATTAACCACCTCTCCCCCACTCTATTTCTTCACCTATCTCTCTTACTTTCTCTCTCTCTATATGTTCTCTCACAATTTTAATTTATTTCATATCATATTTCTCTTATCCGCCTATCTTCATCTCTCTAACTTTCTGTATCCTTTCTCTCTATCTATCCTTATTTCTCTTCTTTCTCTCCCTCTCTCTTTGTAATAGTAGCACCCCAAGGGCTTTTAATTTTCATATGGGAAATTGCAGCGGCTGTCACGCACAATTGCACAATCCCAAAGATTTGCTTTTCACCAGGGCCACGAACTTGTCTGACCCACTGTCCAGCTGCAGGTAGATTCACTCGCCGTAGAATGTGGGCCCCGGTGAAAGTGTGCTTGGCCATTGTCTCACAGTGCTCTTGGCCATTTATGGGGCGTCAGTCTTACAATTAGTTAGTGTCATTTAGACAAATTGCCCCAAAGCCAACTAAAACAACAACAACTATGCAAAAAGCTGAAAGCAACGCCCCGCAATTAGACGAAGTCGACGTCAAAAGGAAAGGCCATTAGATGTGCATGCAGATGCGAAGCTGCCAATAGGCTGCAGCTGGAATTGGGAGTTCAAACTGTGGACTACACTGAAAAAAACAACACACTTATAAATTGTATATTGTATTTATTATATACCAAAAAAAAAATTTTCTTGCAGTAATAAACAAAATTGAAATAATAATAGAAAGAATTAAATTTAAATTTTGTATTTAAGCTTTGAGTATTAAAAAATTGGAAACCAATTAAAATTTCTTAAAATTAAAACTTAATTAGCACGTTAAGAAGTGTCGATCTAAACTTCAAATACAATTATACCGTCTTATTTTCTTTGAGTGCAGCTAGCTGCTGTTATCGCAACGAATCTGCATGCAACTGCAACATGAGGCAACTGGCCGGCCGCCTTGTAACTGTAACAAACTGGCGACTCGGCGGCGAGGCGACGGCCCACGGCGTCTGCGCAACACTTCAACGAGCAGCGGGCAGCGAGCAGCGAACAGCGAACAGTTGGCAGCCACAACTGGTATTTCCCAGCGGCTGACTAACGTGGCCAATACGGCCAGCCGGCAACAGGTGGCCTGGTCGGGGGACTAAGCTACCTGCTGCTGCCTGTCCAAAACGTGCACCGACTTAAACTGGAGCAGTTTTCCGATTGGCAGCGACGAGTTTTCCCCTCAGTGAAATGCATTTGGCCAACTTCAACTCCAGCTTTAACTGAAACTCCAACTGGAGTCCATGTTGAGCGATGATGTATTTATGCTAAATTGCAAGTTAATTAATGTTGTCGTTTAATTCAAACGTTAAAGTGGCAAAATGTTTGCTGTAGCTTTTGCTTTTTTCGCCGCAGCTGCTACTGGAAAAGTGCAGCTGGGAAATTGCCAGGAAATTGCGCTGGAGGAAAGCAGCTGCCATTGAAAACGTTGCATGTAAAAGGTTTCACAGGTAAATGAAAATGAAAATGAAAGGTAATCTTAAGCATTGCCGCAGGCTGTGCCAAATTCAAACTTTAAAATTTTTCTTTAAAGCGGCAGCTAAAGTGTCGCTGAAAGTACTCCATTAATTTCCTGTGTGTCATTTATCTAAAGCCTTCAGCATGACTATAATTTCATTAAAATACATTTTTTTTTATAATATTCTTCTTGTTTTTTTTATATCATTAGCTGTTATCAAATTTGAATCGTGTGCTAAGCTGCTTTCACTTTTCTGTCAAAAATCATGTCAATGTTCTCAATTCTCAGGAATTTTTCTATCCAATCTTAAAATTTCAATAACTCTGTCAAAAATAAACAGATTTTGATTTTCAAAAATTTGTTTTCTTCAAAAATGACGAAATTTCAACAAATTTATTTATATCAAAAATTTAAATCTTAAAATGTCAGCTCTAACAGATTCTGGGTATCACTATTAGTGTAAAAAACAACATTAAAAAAATTTTGAAGGATGAATTTGGCTATCTGAAAAAATGCCTAATTCTAATGCTCTCAAGTTCAGATTTAAAACCTCCATAAATTAATCAAAACTGCACTGATTTTTAAGTTTGATAAGCAACCAGATTTAAAAACGACATAGATTTGTCAAAACTTAACCAATTCTCATGATTGATAGGCCATTCAAGTTAGCTTTTAAAATTAATGGTACTAAATTTTTTCAGTTTTTAGAATATTAAGTAAAGTCTGTTTACGTCTACTCAGAGTTAATTAACCATTTGATTTTTTAATCGAATTAAAATTGTTGTATGCCCAAGTAGATATTAGGCTATGCCAAAGTTAAGTTCACATTTATTTTTAAGTGTTATTAAATTATATTTTATGCTTTTTTTTGCTTCTCATTTTATTGCCTTATCTACCTTGAGCTGTGTGTGTTTTTATTTGTTGTTATTTTTATGAATGCCATAAATTAATGCATGAAATATTTGTGAAATTTTTGTTTTAAATAAGACACATGGGTTTTACTTTGTGCTTAGCTGCGGCTTGCTGGGCATTTTTGAATTTTTGTTAATTTGGCGCGCAGCTGCTGTCGATGTGTCTTTCATTGGCTGCCACAGGCTGCTGCTGTTGCCAATTGCAAGACATCAACAGCAGCAGCAGCCGCAGCAGCAGCAACATTTGAGGCATGTACGTATTTAAAAACAAAAAAATATATAAACATTAAGTGTCAATTGTTGTGACAACTCAAAAAGCGTGAAAATGTTGCAAATGAATGTCACAGACGACGGCCGCAGGTGCGTATGCGTAACATTGAAAGGCGGCCAAGCAAACTAGTTGAGAAATGTTCTACGAATATACGAATATATATATACTATATACATAATATATTTGTATGTATGTGTGCTTAGCTGCTCTGGTTGCAGGCGGCGTTGGCCATAAATCTGTTGGCCATTTAGCGTCCATCAATTCGTCCGGTTAGTCAGCGGGCGGACGGACGGACGGACGGCAGGCAGGCAGGCAAATGAATTGCCGTCGGCCATTTTGAGCGAGCGAGCTGGCCGCTGTAAATTTGTCAACTTTCGGCGTCTAGCGATCGGCGCACCTGCACCTGCTGTGCTCATTTCACGGAGGCTGCCATTAGCAGCAGCAGCAACAACAGCAGCAGCAGCAGCAACTAATGGGCGCCCAGCAGAACCCCGCCCCGGCAGCAACATGTGGCGCACAGCTGCAACACATCATTGACAGCATTTGGCCAGAGTTGCCACCCACTGCTGCGGGGCACGGCGAATGGTGTCATCAGGCTCCCTTCACTGCAGCCTCTCATTTTGCCGCCTGCCGCTTGTTGCTTGCCACTCGCTGTTGCACCTGTTTCAATGCATTTCGCTTTATTGATTGCGCTGTATCTGTATCTGCATCTTACGGATGCAGCTGTATATGTGTGGCAATTGCATTAGCATGCCAACTTCCCCCATCCGCCTTCGGTTGATTCGCGGTCATTGAGCCGCTGATTTGTGGCGTTTCTAAATTGTTTTTCATGTTCGACGGCAGCAGCTGCATAATGTGCACACTTTATGGAGCAGCGTTGCAAATTTGCGGCCAGTTTGCGGCGGAGTGCGTGCAACCAACAGCCGGTGACGATGACGATGACGATGACGTGGGCGAGCATAGAAATCAGAGACCCAAGGGACTGGTCCCGATAGGGGCCCGATTGGAGAGACTGCGTCATCGAGCAACGAGCAACGAGATAACGGAGTCAGTGCGGCGCACAAAACGAGTACTCACAGTACACGCAGTACAGTACTATAAATACCGCCAGGCCAAGTGCAAACAAATGAAACTTCTGCGGGCCGTTATCAGACGGAACAACAACAACAACAGCAACAACAACCACAACAGTCAGAATGTACCCAAGCGGGCCAAACGGGCGGAAGCTTCGTCGCTGCCGATGCCTGATAACGCCTGGCCAAATGCCGAGTGCAACAAGAGGCGTTTTGTTGGCCGACTTCTGTTCCATAGAATGGGCGTGGCAATGCCACCTGCTCAGTGTTGGCCCGGCATGCCAATGACGATCGTAATATATATATATTATCACATACAATATATAGTACGATGAGCGTTAGGCATTTCATTTGCTCAGGTGTTATGCACTTGATTTGAGCGCGCTATCAACCAACGGCCGTTGACATATCTATATATATATATATATATCAGGCAAATATATAGATATAGAGACCCGCATATATCACAGCTGGGGGGTTCCAATGTACTGGTCGGGTAATTGCTCAATTCAAATGTGTGTAGATAGTTCTGTTTGTTGTACCTATTTGCGCTTCAATTACCAAGGCTTATAGCACAGGTGACTTGTTAAGAGAGGGGGGTGAACAAGGGGGGGATTTCTATAAAATGGCGTGCGATACGACTTCATATTGAATTGATTTACAGCAGCATCTGAAATGCAATTAGTCATATTTAAATGATGCTGTTTCCTATGAAATCCAAGAACAAATGTGCCAGTAATTAATTGCATTATTTAAATGCGTATTTAGTTAACAATTATGAAAACAATGTCTAGGAAGTAGATAAAATATCGATTTGTTTTGCACCCAAGTCGGAAGTAATTCTTTTGATAACAAATATATCACTATATTCTCCAAAAAGTAGATAGGTATTGACGTAAATATTTCGGAAACGGAATTGATAAAATGTTGTACTCAAATCAATTAATCTATAGCTATTTAAATGAATAATTTATTAGCTTTTTGGAAATTATAGATTAACTTTATTTATAATAGCGAACATGCGAATTTATATTTGTCTGGAAATGGAACTTTGGAACTTTTGGAATTATAAGCCAGAAAATTTGACAGGCACAGTAAAAGTAAAAGTAATGAATATATAACCTGATCAAAATTAAAAGAAAATCGGAAAAATCAAAAACTATAAGTACAAATGATATAAGGTAAGAAATAAATGAATATTAAATGATTTAAACTAAATATTAATAATATAAATAGGAACCTTCAGGTAAAAATGAAGCGACAAGCGTTTTGAACATCTTTAGTTTTAATTAATTATATATGTATATTTATTGTTTTTGAGCATCTAAATTCAAATATTATATGAACATATTATATCTACATATGTTTATTTTAAGATTACCGTAGAAATTCCTGTTTTCTTACTCAGCTGTGTCTTCACAAAACTCTTTTTTCACTGGTGACATTATAAATCCTATTATTTGGCTGCTGTTTATTTTTTTCGTCTGCCAAAATGCCATTAAAATATTTCACAATTTTTAAAAACCAAACGATAAACATCTGCCACCTGCGTGAAACTATCAAAAATGTGTCCGAACATTCGGAAAAAAATAACTAAATGCGAAATAAAAGTCAGAGAGTTTATAAAATTTCGGATCAAACAATTGATCAAATGGCTAGCAGGTGTGCAGATGACAAATGGCGAATGGTAAACAACAGGTGGCTGTGGGCGTGGCACATCTAATTGTGCAGGCGCGGACTCATGAACTCATAGCTGGCAATTTGTTCGCCAATCGGCGCGACAAATGGGCAAACAAACGTAATAATAACATCAGACGGCCAAAAACACTTTACAAAAGGGATCAAAATTGTCAAAGCGCATGGCACGAGGGAGGGTGGTGGAAAGTGGAGGGGGGGTACGCACTCACAGGCACTCAAACACTCAGCAGCACACACACACACCCCTTGGCCAACTGGTGAACGAGGGGTTGATCTGGCTGAGAGTCAAGAGGCTTTGAATAAATTTAACACAAGTTATAAGGCAGATGACGAACTGTAAAAGGGGTGGGGAGGGGAGGGTTGGGGTGTTGAGCCGACAAATGTTGTGTTTTGTGTGGATAAGAGTCGCGGCTTTTGTTTTCCAATTGGATTTTGTGTTTGCATTGCCTTAATTTGTGCCGTTCATAGGCCATTTGTTCCATTTTATGTCATCATCAGCGTTTCTCACAAAGAATAAAAAAAAAATAATAATACAAAAAAATGTTGTCAGCTGCCGGCAAAGCAGCTCGAGAGGGCCACACATACACACACACACCCAAACGCACTTAAGTACAACACATGTGCGAATTTGAATGGCATAGAAACTGTAAATTTCGTATAAGCAACGTTTTTGGCCATGGCCACAGCGCGCCCAACAGGTGTGCGAGTCATTTGAATGGGCCAAGATCCAAGACGCCAACAGTGATGCCAACTGTTTGGCCAAAACAATAAAAGAGCCAACGAAATTCATTTGGCCATTGGCATTGTCATACGTCACAAGCATGTTTGTTTGTGTGTGTGTGTGTGTTTATGGCCAAGACGTGTTTAACACATTAACGTTAGCGAACCTCTAAAACTGTGTTTTATATTTATAACCGTTTTTATATTCCAACATTTGCCAGCTGCCAGCGCAAAATCTTGCCGCAAATGAAAATGTAACGACAACTGCAACAAATATATGCGCAACAATGTAACGAACACAAGCAACTATAAAAATAACAGTAACAACAACAGCAACACAATTGTTAACAACTTGTTGTACAACTGTGCATTGACTTGATGTTGTTTAATTGCTGTCACTCCGAGTCAAATAGTCAACGGACTTCGTTATGCGCAGAGGAGCTAATGCAACTATTTGGAAAATCTCTTTATTTTGTCTCTTTTTTTCAATGAGCTCGATTAATATCAAATTTTTCAATTTAAATTTGAAATTTGAAATGGTGTTTAAATCTGTATAAATATCATTAGTATATTTTATGCAGTATATCGAACTAAACGAATTTTTTCAGGATAACTTTCAGATAAAAAATTCATCTAACTGAAGAACTTGATTTTAGAAAATTGTAATATGATTCCTAGAACTTATCCCAAGCTTTACAAAATATTATTTAAACACATAAAATACAAATATTTACTTTTTATTCTCTTTTAAGGGTCATAAATATAGCAAGGAATATATCAAGCTAAGCCTGAAACATAATTACGTTTGTTCTAAAACAAAAAAATTAGAATTAAAATAAATAAATTTTACCTAAATTTACCCCTTTATTTTCTCAACACATTCCAAAAATGGTCTAATCCCTAGAGGAATAGCATCTTTAGTTTCCACATCAAGTTCTCATAAAAAAATCCCATGGAAAACACTCAAATACGAATACAAAAAAAATCACATCAATCTATTAAATAGGTAAATAACGTTTAAACTTCCGGCTCTCCCACGCCCGTCGTGATTTCAATGAATGGCAAAGGCCATAAATTAATTGGAGCGACTATCAAAAAATGTATTTCGATTAGTGCAAAACACCTGTTGACAAAACCGGCCCCGTTAAAAAAGCCAGTTTGGAAGACGCAGACAAAAACGAACCCAAAAATAAAAAAATTAAAACCAAAAAAAAAACGCGAACCCAGATAAAAAACAGATTAGAAATTCAAATGTTCAAACGCAAAACAAACGACACGCTCGTAGCTATAACTGTAGCTGTATCTATAGCTGTATAGCTGTGTACCTGTTCCTGTACCTGTACCTGTATTTGCACCCGTTCCCATTGCGATATCACTAATTTCTATATACATGTGTCGTATATAAAGAAAAGAGTTGAAATGCGTGCCCATTTGCCCGAATGGCTTGACACCTGCGCCCACTTGGCCTTACGGCCATAAAGCACCTCATCTTGCACCCAGGCCAGGTGCTTCACCTGCTCGTCGCCGCCGCCTACGCTGCCACAAAACTTTGAGTGCAAAGCAATTCCAATTTCATGAGGAAAATAAAAAATGACGACGTCGAGAGTGTGTAAACAATATTTTTGTTTTTCTTTCATTCTTTTTTTTTTATCAGCGAACAGCCGCTGAGTTGCGGCTGCCTAAAATAGAAGACACAACCCGATTCATAGGCCTTCTTCTTACAAGTCTCTTCTTCTTTTTATTTTGGGTGCACTTTGGGTGCCCGAGCACTCACCTTGGCTCCTCTTATCAGGCCACGCTGCGGCTACGCATTACGCCCGCACCGCAAGGCTTATCAACGGCCAGATGGCCAATGCGAGCCCGGTGCGAACCTCAAGTCGCGTATATATAAATATATATATGCGTATATATATATATCTAGCATATTGGACCGTAGCAGACATTCGCTTATCAGTGGGGTTGTGTGTTACGTGTTAATGTTGTGTGTGGGCTGTGTGTGTGCCTGATGCTTCCACTACACACACAACACACACGACACACAACAACTCCCCACTCAATCCGACTCAGTTCCCATTCTTCAACAGGTGGTTGCACCGAGTCGGCCGTGCCACGCCCGTGGGCGCAAGGCCCAAGGTTCGCCATTAGTGATCGTAGCTTCTTATCTGGCGCACGCGTTCAGCATTATGTTTTTATTTTTTTTCTCATGCTGCGGTTATAGTTTTTGTTTTTGTTTTTGTTTTTGTTTTTTTTTTTTACGTGCGTTCGCATTTGCTTTCAATTTTGCTGTTTTTGTTTGCGCTTGTAATTAAGGTGATGAATTTATTGCAGTCCCCCGTCCCCGTCCCCGTTCCCACTGTCGTGCTCCTCACTTTATTTGCCTGATACGAGCACCGCGTGCAGGTTTCAAGTGCTCTCCGCGTAATTTCTGCTTTGGTTTTGCTTTTTATACCCTATAAAGTGTCACACTTGTGAACAGATTACAAGCTGTCGGTTCGCTGAGTTATAACTACTCGGATAAGTGCACACATTGTCAACTGTGGATTAATGAGCTTTTGCTATAAAAAGCTCCGCTTAATGCGCTTTCTACTCGAAGCACAGCTTTGATCATGCGCAATTTTCTTAAGCCTGTTGTTATAGAAAGCTCTTCTTAATGCGCTTAAATCGTGCAAAAATTACAATTTCATGTTTAAATGAAAAAAAGCACATATTAATGAGCTTTCATTATAGAAAGCTCCACTTAATGCGCTTTCTATGTGAAGCACAGCTTTGATCCTACGCAAATTTTATACAGCTGTTGTTAAAGAAAGCTCCGCTTAATGCTCTTTTTATTCAGAGCGCAGCTTTGATCCTGCACAAATTTTAAAAAGTTTGAGCTTAAATAAAATTTGTATATACATATGTAATAATGCCTACTTGAACATGCATTAACGAGCTTTTGTTGTAAAAAGTTCACAAAATACAGAGTATCTCTTGATCGTTCCAGCATACAGTTACTTGTTTTATATTTTTTTTTAATTTTTGAAATGATTGTGCAAAAAAAATTAATTGCGTTAGCGCGGATTTCAGACGTAGTTTCCAAATTTTTTTTATATAATTTAAATCGCCTCCAACGGGGTTTCCATTGATTTTATTTAGCCGCGTATCTGTAGCGGATGAAAGCCTCGAGCTCGTCTCAGCGCCTGTCCGGGTTGATAAAGTGAGAACATCGCACTTACAATTTATAGGCCTTTTTAATTGATATCGCCTCCCAAGCCAACTTATCAGTGAGAAATGTGCACTTGAATTTCCGACAGCGGACATCGCGCCCAAAAACGGATCTCCAAACTCACTTACCTGTATATATCTGTATATCATGTTGTTGATTATTCAGATTTTTGTTTTACGTATGTGTAGCGGATGTACTTTGGGGCATGTCGCATGTCAATGAGTGGCAAGCACCCCAAAAAAAATTTGTGTGCTGTGTAACACGACGGAATCGATTTATTGAGATGCCAGCAATTGAATCATCTCCAATTAAATTGTTACAAAATAATAAGAAAATATATATTTTAAAGTTCAGTAAAATCTTAAAAGATACAAAATATATACTCTCATATGTTTTTCGTAGAATTCTTCTTATATATATTTCCAATTTATTTTTACCATATTTCACATAAACTCAACTTACAAATTTTTTGCTATAAAATTTCCTATAAAATTTAAATTTGTAACTTGGTTTTATTTTTAATAAGCCAACACTTAAATAACGATATTTTTAAGTGCTGTTAAGCAAACATTTTTAATAAGATTTTTACAACACCAGCTCATCTATTTAATCTAAGGTCTAGTCTACTCTTTTCTATATAATTTCTATAATTAGGCGTATGTTCCCGTCGTAAATCTAAATTGTAGACATTGTCTTTAAAGAGCGCTGTTAAATCGCGTAACAAATCTTTCAATTAGAAAAACAATTGCTTAAAAAACAATTCAGCTCGCGGCTTAAATATAAATAATTAGCAACGACTCCATAAAGATAAAAGCCAAAGTAGTCGCTAATTTTCTAGAGCTGGCCATAAAAAGCGAGTGGAACCAAACTGGAGCGAAACTGGCCAGATACTTAAGAGGGGAACTCGGTTCGGTTTATCTGGTAAATAACTCAATTGAAATGCCAACGGAACTGACACGCAGGCGACAAGAAATTGAAAAATTAAAATTGAAATTGCGCAAAGTCAACAACGATCGGCGGGGGGGTGGGAGGGGAATCTAAAGTGGGCAGACAAGGCAGCCAAAAGAGCCAAAAGAAACAATTGAAAAGGTTGCCTAGCAGTTACCAGATCCGCTCGTAAACTAATTAGAAAACGACGGCAACAGCGGCTAATTGCTGCAAAATAAAAGCTACACAAAAAAAAATTAAAACTAAAACTAAAGCTGAAATTAAAGTTGAGGCTTCGTGCCAGAAAGAGAGCGGCGCCGAGTCAAAGTCGCAGAAAGAGAGAGCGAGAGAGCGAGAGAGAGGAGACGAGTGGGCAGCTGGCAGCTGGCTGGCGATTGGCGCAGGTGCAGGCCGTCCGTCCGTCCGTACGTCCGTCAGCTTGAGACCGGCGCTTAGCTGACGTCGCAGCTAGGCGCACAGGTGGCTTACAAGCTCAAGCCGTGAGGTGACTCAACAACCAGCAACAACAACAACAACAGGCTGGCAATTATCGCTGTTGTTGGCAGGCGGCTCCGGTATTGATATTTGTTTGCTATTTGCCGCTTTGCATTAGCCGACATTTAAGCACGGCTATCGATTTAATTTAAGCCCGTCGCATAAATTTTAAATGATTTTTGTTAGTTTTTTTCTTGTTTTTGTTTTTATTTTTTTTCTAAGCCAATGTTCCACCCGCCTGCACTGCACACACAAACGGAATTGAGCTACACTCAGCGAAAATATAATAAAAAGAACAATATTTTGGTTTATTTTATTCAAAAAACATTTTTATTTAAAGTGTGTTTTTTTAAAACTTCTTAACAATTTCATTAAAACAATATTGTTTATTCAAATGTACAAGTTAGTTGTTAATTTCGCTCAGTGCTTTCTCAGTAGGTGGCGTACAGTCGGAATTGAGCTACACTCTGAGAAAATATATATAATATTTTGTTTGATTTGTTTTTAATAATTTTCTTTAATATTTCAAACCAATTACAAAAGTAAAAGTTAGTTTTTAATTGCGCTCAGTGTATATGTTGCTAGATGGCTTAAAAGCTTAATTGAGCTACACTCAACGAAAAAATGTTTAAAAAAAAACAATATGTTGTTTCATATGATTTAAATAGTTTTCAATTAAGATTTC
This sequence comes from Drosophila micromelanica, assembly GCA_004143825.1. Taxonomy (NCBI): domain Eukaryota; kingdom Metazoa; phylum Arthropoda; class Insecta; order Diptera; family Drosophilidae; genus Drosophila; species Drosophila micromelanica. Next base: position 22,240 of record SCDY01001106.1, read on the forward strand.
GAACCAATTTCAAAAGTACAAGTTAGGTAGTTAGTTAAGTAATTTCGCTCAGTGTATGTGTCTCGCTAGGAGTCCACATTTGAACAATTTGTTAACTGCACCTAGTCGCAGCAGAGTGCAGCAGCCTCTCGTAAATCTTGGCCCAGTCGGCAGGTTGACAGATTCGTTAAATTTTTCTACATAAGCGATGGCAGCGACTGCGCCCCTCATTCCACGACCACGCCCCCTCGCCCCCGCACCAACCCCTCCTTTAACAATCACTGCAGTCAATTTGCACTTTTTTGTTGCGTTAAATGTCGCAGATTTGGCCAAAATCGTTGATGTTGCTGTTTTTTGTTGTTGTTGTTGTCATGCGCCATATTTTGAAGTTTTTATGAGCGCAAGGGTCAAAGTTCAGCCTCCCAAATTATCAGACGGCGCGCGCTATTTTCTCGATTCTTTTTTTTTATTATTTTCTGGAAGGCGTTTTCAAAGCGTGGCTTGCAGACTGCCAATCGGATCGAACGGTATCTGCAATAGGCGGGCAGCCAATTTAACAATACATAAAAGCCAATTTTTATAGTAATTTAATTTAACAAATTTTTATATGGCTAACAAACGGATGTTGCGTGACGAAAATGTGAAAAGTGAGTTTACAAATTTTTTAAAAATATTTAAGAGGAATTACAACAAAATAAGGACAAATTATTTCTTTTCCATGCAAAGTGTATTTAATCTTTTACGCTAAGCTACATAATTTTGTATACAGCATTTTAATACATTTAATACAAACAATTTAATTAATTGAATCAAATATTACGATTCCGATGGGAAAGTTGTTCAAGGATAGGATGTTGCTATGATTTTGCATGAATATATATGTTAAATAACGCAGGTGAATTTAAATATTAAATTAAATATTAGATAAAAATAATTGTAAAATTAACGAAAAATTGTAAATAGAAAATAACTTAATTTTTGATTAAAAGTTTTTGTGTCAAGAAAGGTTCTATGTCAATATTTATGAGAAAATCTTCGAAAAGAAAAATGCGCATAGACAGACAGATTGACATTGACAGACGGACAGGCAAAAAAAACAGACAAGCGAATAAGGCTATTATTTTTAGTTCAATATTCGAATTTTTATTTTTAATGTGTTACACTAAAAAATTAATAAATTAATAAAATAAAAACAAATCTATTTACTGATTGAAAATCTTGGTAGCTAAACAAGTTAAAAAACTAAAAAGCGTATTTGAAATTTTCGTACCTGAAGCGGAGTCAAGGTTTTGAGCGACTGCAGCTTCCGCTGGCAGCTGTCAAAGACAAATTGTCTAAATGACCCCGCTCATAAAATAAACAAAATGTTAAAAAAATAAATAAATAAAAATAATGCTAAAATGAAACTCGATGTTTCTTAAAGGCAACCTTCAAAAGAACATGAAACACGAACGTGCGATGCAGTTTTCCGCAATGTGAGCAGCTGGAAAACAGAGGCAGACAGAGGGAGAGAGAGAGAGAGAGTAGCAGACAAAGATGCTGCTATCGAGCGAGAAAGAGAGAGAGACAGAGCGCAGTTAGAGATGAGTCGTGCAAGTTTTGGGGCGTGGGTTGCAATCAGAGACAAACGAGAAGCGACAACAACAACAACAACAACCGCAACAACAGCAACAATAACAATGCAAACAAGCAGACGGCGGCAGGTGTGTGCCACAATTATTGACTGACTGAATGACTAAATGGCTGACTGACTGGCAGACAGACATGACATTGCAATGCCGTTGCCGACAACGTCGCTGCGAAATGGATTTTTAATTTTTTTGTTTTGCTAAGCTACTTAAGAGAGAACAACAACAAATATGAATAAAAACTAATGTTAAATATGGAAAATTTTTGCTTGATTATTACCTATAAATTTTTGTTGCAAAAATAGATAAACAAAACAATTAAGGCACGTGCACGGCCACGATGAATCCGAATCTGAAATCTTTTCGGGGTTGGCAACTTTGACAGCCAACGAACAAGTTTATCAATTTTATCTGGACAAACATAACGGCATCTAAGGCCCGTTTAAAGCAATCACTCCCGCTTCTAAATGATGGCAAACACGTTTCAGCATTCAAGAGTCCATGGGGAAATCTTCTTCGCAGCTTCTTTGGCAATGTGCATAATTCATAAATGCGTCGAGCTTTGCAGGGGTTGGTTTTTTTTTGTGGAATCAACCCCCAACTCAGCTTGACACGCCGTCCATATGTCGTTGCACGCGGCGTATGCGTAATTTAAGCACTGCACTAATTGAGTTGCAGACGCAGCAACGTTGCCACAGCAACAACAACAACAACATCTGGGCGGCCATGGGGAATTATTAGGTTACAATTTGATGCGAGTCGCCTGACGATTATGACAGATGGCTGCTGCTGCTGCAGCAGCTCTTGCTGCTGTTGTTGTTGCTGCTGCTGCTGGAGTGGCAGCTTCTCAAGTGCTTGGCTGCGCTTTTGGCATGTGGCTGGTGGCTCGACGGGCGCGGCGTCCACGTCTCCAACTTGAGCCTCAATTTCAGCTACGGTTTTGCAGTCTCAGCCACATGTCATGATTGGTTTCTGTAGTGGGTGTGTGTGTGTGTGTGTGTGTGTGAGTCATGGTACGTGCTACTGTGCAAAAAGTTATTAAATTTTTATATGGCATGTGCGCATTTTTGAGCAGCCTTTCAGCCGAGTCGAGCCGAGCCGAGCCGCTCCTTAATGGCTCTTAGCGTGTTAGCCAAGGCCAGGGGAAGAGGGGTTGCGGGGCGTGGCACAAAAGGGGTTCACGTCAAAAGTTAACACGTGTCGTACGTGGCCGCCATTAGCGTAAACATTTACGGATGCGTTCTTGAGTGCCAGCCAAATTGCTGGCAAATGTATTATAAATTTGCTCAATGGGTCAACCAAATAAGTTCCATTGCCAATTTTCCACCAAATGTTGTAAACTTTTACGTTTTCAGGCGGAGGTGTGCGGAGGGTTGAGGTAAAACAAACAGAATTTGTGACTAGGTTGCCTCGAAAACGAAATATAATCGAGACAGTGCACAGTGGAATGAGACGGAATTATTTTGGAATGAGCTTAAGATTCGATTGGATGGAAAATTGTTGTTGTTAAGGGTAAAGAGAACGTTTTGGGTTGGGAAAATTAAATTATTTGTAAATGACTTCGCATCTAAATTCTATATTAAAAACAACAACGTTGTTATAGGGTCTAACCGACTACACATTACTCATTCACAGTAAAAAATAAGGACAGTTGTTGTAATTATTATTGTTATTTTGAAAATTATCGATTTTTTTAATCGATATATCGATATTTAGAGGAAATTAGCTTTGAAATGCTGAAAAATAGGGATAAATGAATTTCTTGATCATTTGAGTATTTTATTTACAGTCTGGTTTATTTAGTTTTTAACTGAAGGATATATATGAATGTTATCGATTTGCAAGGCCGCATATTAGAAAAATTTTAAAACTCTATTTAACGCGGCTATACATAAGTATATTTTCCAAACTTCAAATCCTTAGCATTAGAAGTAATAAGAAACATACATTCCAACCGATATTCCACTTATTCAATAAACTATTTTTACATAACCAAAGTTTTAAAAAAAATTAAAAATAAAAAAAAATAAATTTGGGATAAGATTAACTCAAAAATGTGTTTTTTTATTTTCGTAACAAATATTTGTTGCAGATAAACTAAATGTATGCGAACTATGTTTTAATAAACATTCCGCACAGCAGCGATAAATTCAAACATAATTCCTGTTTGAAAAACTATTTTAAGCGATAATTTACGCTGCACACAAACGTTTCACTTGACCCATGGGGGGCCAGTGACCCAGTAAAAGTTTGTGGCGCACCGCGGTCTTGCGCACTAATTGCCCGGGAGACGCCCATGGTGGCTGTCGGGTGACCCACTGGTCGCTGCCAAAGCAAACAGGCGGAGAGTCGAGCGATTGTGATCAAAGCGAACTGTGGCAGCTTCCACATGTTTGCCGGCAGACAACTGCAACGGCAGTTGGGTTGGGTTGGGTTGGGTGGCGACTGTTGTGCATCAACGTCAACAACATCATCATAAACGGCAGCCTACTTACTGCACAAGTTGCAGCTGCAGCTAAAAGCATCAATCAATGGTTCAACTTTGTGCGAGTGTGTGCTTATGTGTGAGCGCCACCTACTGGCAGCAGCTGACACTAAACAATGATGATCATGAACAGAGATCAGTTCTCGCCTCGCCGCAACTGACACTCAATGAAATTTCCATTCAGCCAGACACGCGGCCTAATGAATTTCAATGAAATTCACACACACAAAAAGTAGTTTTTTGTTTTGTTTTGTCAAATTTACGTAACGTTAAATATCGTATAATGAACATCTGTGCAAACAGAGCTCAAATGGTCAACTAACTGAAAGCTGCTTCTTTCGCATCTCGACTTGATTAACATGATCATCAGCATCTTTCATGATGATCATCATCATGTTGTTGTTGTTGGCATCCGTTGTGCTCCAATTTTCACAGCTGCTCGTTTTTTTTTTTTGGCGTGCTAATGAAATCGAGCGCAGTTTATTTGTTTATATGGGCATTTGTCAGCTGTGGGCCAGTCACACACAGATTGAACACACACACACACATATTACTAGTATTCCAGTTGCTGGCTACTCGTAATTGAAACGCGGCGTGTGGCTAAATTGAGACCAAGACAAAAAAAAGATACAACTGAAAGAAATAAGAAAAAAAAACTACACAACTGACAAACTTGTCCGTCAAACGTCCCTCGAGCATTCGCCGATCGACCACCGGCGTCGATCGCAACTCAAAGATCGAGATCAGAGCCACACAAATTAGCTGAAATGTGTCTCGTATCTCGTATCTCGATCTACACAGATCTGCCGATCTGTATCTGTATCTGTATCTCACTTGCGGCCGGATCTCTGCGGCGACACTCAAATGCAAATTTTCTAATTGTTATTAACAATTGCCTGCTGGGCATAGTTAAGCAATTAAAAGACACCAGACGTAGCTACGGACAGCAATAAAAAAAAAAAACAAAAACAAACCTCTTTTTGGCCACTCAACACAATTTGTCGGCTTTGATTTTGCATAAGACTAAAAGGGGTATTACCAATTTGTCAGTCAGCTTGCAACCAACTGGGAATTCCGATATCTTTTTAGTTACAATTATTGTAAAGATGTTGTTTAATAAAAACTATATTTATTTCAGTCGTTTTTGTAATGTAATGTTAATGTTCTTTTGAATTTAAAAATTTCCCTTCGAGTAAGGGAATTTAATATTCGACACCTGCCTGCAGCTTACGTGCATTTTTTCAAGTTATTGTGTTTGCTTTGCTTTTCGATTGAGTTTTCGTTTTCGAATTAGCTGTGGATTATGTCATGCAATTAACAATGGCACATTGCGCATTGTTGTTGCTGTTGCTGTTGTTATTGTTGTTGTTGTAGCTACCGCATTTCGGCTTTGTCAGTGGCACGTTTTGCTTAACGTTACAAAACAAATTTTCGCACTCGCATTCGCATTCGAATTCGCAATCGTTCTCAAATTTGCTGCGGAATGGGAATTGCAGTTGCCGAAGTGTTGCGTGCACTTTGTGAACTTTCGTGGTTGCCATTTGTGCAGCTACCGTAATCAACAATTGTTGTTGCTTTAGTTGTTGTTGCTGCTGTTTTGGCTGTGGCTGTTGCATGTAATTAAGCAGCATTGACATGTCTAGTTCGAGTTCGAGTTCGAGCTCGAGCTCGAATTCGACAACAGCGCACGGCGAATTACGTCAGTGAGCGCTTATGCGTCAGCATTGATTGATGCGACTATTTACGCTACTAGGCAGTCGAAGTTGGAGAGGGAGGGGGTGGGTTGGTGTAACACGGTTCGCCAATCGTTGATCTCCAGTCGAGCAGCAAGTGAGATCGCGTTCGAGCTGGGCGTAACTTTGGCATTGTCGTAAGCTCTCGACGCTAATGTTGAGTGACAAACACGCACGTGTGTGTGACTGTGTGTGTGTAGAGCTATGTCAAGGCTATTTCGGGCAGGGCTATCATCGCCAGCAACAATTTCAGACACGTCTGCTGAGCAGCGACACCTGTTGGACGTTGATTGAGCTTTAGAGTTATAAAGAACAAAGAGAAGAAATTTCTTTATTTATTACTCTATGAGTTATAACAGAGCTACAAAAGCCACTTAAAAAAAGGTAAATTTAAAATATTTTTTGTAAAGAAGTAAACTACTTTCAGGCAAAAATATTTGAATATAAAGTTTATATTTTTTCTATTTTATATCTTTCGATTATCAACTCAAATTTAAATCAAACTATGATTCATAAAAAATATATTAATTTGTTCTGACATACAACTAAATTCTTAATTCAACTTTAATACATATTTTATTTTTTATTTTTTTCATAGATCAAAAAAATTTTTTTTCATATTAAACCGTATTTATGATTATTTCTTATTTAACTGAAATCTTTTTGCAAATGAAAAATGTAAAAATTATGTGTAAGAACTTAATATTAACTGACATTCATATTTATTTTCAATGTACTTGTTTGTTTTCTTATATAAATAAGATTTATGTAACAACTCTCGATTCCTAATTAAAATGAGACAGAAACTGATTTCAAAGCGACTTCAAAACGAGTTTTCACCTGTGTTTTTAATAACGTGTTGAATAATTAATATTCGATTGAAATGAGCTTTTTTTTATATTTATTAAAGATGTCATAAAATAAAAAAACGGCAGAAAATAACATGAGTTTATATAGTGAGTGCCATTAGATATGGCTGCAGTTTTCAATTTGGTCGATCATCAATTAAAGTCTTATGTAGCCGGTTTTCACACCAATTGAAAATGTTGCAGCGACCACATTGCAATTAGTGTTAAAAGACACAAACATGCCCTGCCCCTGCCCCAGCCCCTGGTGTTGATGCTTGCCAGATACCCGCAAGAGATTCAGGAAGAACTAATACTACTAATTGGCCTAATTCTCACTTCTCTTTTTTTTTTTGTTTTTTGGATGGCCCACGCAGCAATCGAGGTGGAAACGGGCCGGACAGCTCATAAATAAACAAAAAGAAAGAAAACGAAAAAGAAAAAAAAAGAGTGCAACATAAGCAACAAGAAACAGAACAAGCTGGCAACATGAGTGTCAGACAGGCAAAGTTGGTTTTATATGCAGATGCGATCGAGACGAAACGGGCGCAGATCATGTTGCCCGGCCAGGAGGATCTGGAGGAGGTGGGAGGTGCTGGGAGCGGCTGAAAAGGTGGCTCGTTCCGGTACGTGTGAGCTGATGTGCTGGGTGGTCTGTTCCAAATCAATTGCTGCCCCTGCTGCCGATCGCTATACGAAATCGCAGCCAAGCATAACGAAGGTGAGGGGAGAGAGGGGCGAGCACAGGATGAGAGGCCCGAAGGGCTGCGGAATGGGTTGTTTATTTTGCATAAATGTTGCCCCAAATATTGCAGCTGTAAACACATAATGAATGCCAATGATCGAAACTTGATGATCATGATCATGATGTTGCTGCTGATGCTGATGCTGCTGCTGATGCTGATGCTGATGCTGCCCTGCGACTTTTTGCTTGGGTAAATATTTGTTCAAAATTCCGCACGCCAGTGCCCCTACCCCCCTGCCCTCCCCCCCACATGCCCCTCGAGGGCATGCGCCCACACGCCCTCTGTTTGGAGCGAGGACCACCACGAAAGATCGATCGATGTTGCAGCTGCTGCCGCAAATATGCTAAGTGCTGAGTTGTTGTTGTTGTTGCTGTTGTTGTTGCCTCTTTCTGTAAACAATTCAGCCCCGACGAACTGCAAACATTTTATTGGCTACGCTTTTGTTGCTTCGCTTTTATTGAGTTTACTTCAAACAGTCGGCACTCCACATGCCACTCCAACGTGCCCCATGCCACAACGCCCACACCAATGGGGCATCTCTTTTTCAACACCTTCTTGCGGCAGCTTCGTGCGCATCTGTTTGGCGTTTCGAATTGTTGTGTTTAGAGGCGGCTCCAGACGACGCTCCCAAACCAAACTATTCATAATTTCAATTGAGTGCTGAAGCGGATATTGTTCGATATTCCCAATACGAATTCGCACCTCAAACTTCATTGAAATATTTGCTGGTTACGAGACGTCGTCATCGCCATCGCCATATGATTAACATGTTTAGCTGTTGCCCACTTCTGCCCCCCTTTTGAATGTGGCATGAAGTGGCCCCTGTTGATGCTGTTGAAATTTAAACAAACTTTGCCACTCGATTTGTTTGGGTGGCATGTTCAGCCTCAAACTCAGATGCTTGAGGAAACTGGGAAAACTGGGAATCTGTAAATCTGGGCATCGTAGTTGTCGGCACAGCTCTGGCCATGTGCTTCCCCACATCCCGCAGACTTGGGATTTTTTGGGTGAATCATTTTTGACAGATATCTGAAATGTTTATAAGCAAATTTTCAACCAACACAAGATGTATATGTACAATAAATAAATATATATTTCTTTTTATTTATAAAATGTGCCTTCAGCACTTTTCTCTTAAGTACCGAAGATTGGTATAAAAAAAGTTCAATCAATTAAATAAAACTAAAAATAAACCAACAAAAATGTGTGAAAATTATATATTTACTGCTTTAAAAACGTATCTAAAAACCGCATTTATTAAGTTACAAACTTGAAAAATACGCGAAACGCTTATTAAAAAATATACACATAGAATAAAATAACAAAAAAATAGTCAACATTGACCTGCTCCAGGTGAGGCTCGAACTCACAACCCCGGCATAGCTCATACACAGAGTACTGATTATAAGTACCGTGCGCTAACCAATTGCGCCACTGGAGCTGTTGGTCGAGGCCTGCCAAATGCGCATGTAAAGCGGACCGGTTTGAGAGCTAGAACATTTGCACAAGCTGAGCGAATTCTTGCCTCGCTCTCTAACCATCTCTCGTTCTCGTTCACGCGCAAGCTCTCTCTCTCTCTTAATCTTTTTGTGGCATGCTTTGCGTGTGTGTGTGACATTTGAAATTTTTGTTAATGCCTCTGCTAATTCGCCGGGGCAGCAATTCTGATAAGAATAAATGTTGAAATCGAATTAAAATTTTTAATTGTATACATAGTATATGTAATTGGTTGTAAATGTGTAAATTGGCTGTAAAAAGAACTCATACGAGCTTTTACTACGCGCAGATAATACGGCATTGATTCAATAAGCAATTGGAATAGCACACTTCTATCAATTATAAATATGTATTAAGCATTGAAAAGTGAAATTTGTTTAGTAACAGTTTTTACTTTCAATGGACCCCCACACAGAACGCCGCGACCTAAGCCAAAGTAAACAATGCAAATTTTATGCTTTTCACTTTCGTTTCGAGAACAGGTGCAGGTTGCGGCGATTACGAAAGGCCCGTTAAAATTGCAGTGACATCGACAGCGACGTCAACGTCGACGTCGACGGCGTCGTCGCTGTAACATCAGATCCAGCTCCAGTTGGCAGAGCGACCCGCTAAACAAAACAAAATGTGAAGAAAAAAATCACACAAAAACAGTTACAATTCGATTTCAAATGAATTGCAAAATGCAGCAGAAAACAATGGGGGAAAATAAAAAGTAAAGCAAAGCTGAACTACTCGTACCGAGTACCGAGTATCGAGTACTTGCTGCGATTACCGAGAAACCCACCTCGAAGTCAGTCAGGAAATGCAAATTGCGCTAATTACGTTGGGCACAAAGCGTTGCGATATTTACAGTTGTTATTGTGGTTGTTGTTGTTGCTGTTTCTATTGCTGTAAGTGTTATTGCCATAATCGCTTCTAACTGAATAAAAATAAAATGCAATGCAATGACCATAAAGTAAAAAAGCAAACATACAAATGCAATAAAACATATGTATGTATGTATGTAAAGCAACAACAACAGCAACCGTGACAAATGACCATTGTATGACATTAATAATAATAATTTAATGCTGGAAAAATGATTTCGCAATGGAAAAACTTAGCGAAGCGAGCAAAGCAAATCCCTTGTCATGTCATGTTGTAATTAAAAAACAACAAAAAAACAGACAAATACAATTTACACAATAATACTAACTTACAATTAATGGCATAATTATGTAAAGAAGCGCAGAATATTTCTGCCTGTAGTTGAGCTGGGTCCATAAGGTCGGACTTTAGAATCATAAAGAAAACAACAACAACTATTTTTATGCGACAAATGTTCCACATTGTGTAACTGTCACACGCCGAGCATTAAACGAATTCGAAATCGAATTAGAAGACCCAGGCAATCAAGTCGGCGTCGCGTATCAGCGTCGAGGTTCCCTCCCCACTTGACAGCCCAGCCGCAGTTCCTACGGAGGAGATTGGCGGTGACTGGCGCCAATAAAATCAAACAATGATAAAGCTGCACAATTTGTCGCGCTTCGAGGAAATACGTGCATATACATAACATATCTGTATAAATTAAATATAGAAAAAAATATGAGCGAAACCAGTCTTAAAATATCCCAAAGTCAATCTGAACATTTCCCAAAAAAAGCCCACTTTAGTCAATAGAAAAATCCCTAAAATTTCACAATAATACATGTTTGAAAATAAATGATGTCTTAAATTAAAAATGAAAATACTTATACTTATAATAAATTAAAATTAACAAATCAACATCAATTTATTTTTCATTGCAATAATGGCTTTGTTTTAATATAGAAAATAAACTATTTGCATTTTAATAAGATTTTCATTTGTCATTTACAACAACAATCTGAATTCTTTGTATTTACCATAAAAAGTTTTCAGACAAATTGTTTACTTATTATTCACGTTTTGGAATAAATATAATTGAGTTTAACGAGAAATACAAATAAATTATATACATATAGAATTATAAAGCTTAGAAGTGTTTACCAAGAATAAAGCTAATATTGTATACAAATTATTATTAACAGTATTTTTGGTCTAGTTATAAATAAGTGTTTACAAACAAATTATTTAAAATCAATATTTCTATTAATCAATTATTTCTATTAATAATTAAAATATATAATGAGTAAAAAATACATTTTAACTTATTAATTCTTTTATTATTTCTATAGTTGCATCCAACATTTAAAACGAAAATAAATAAGTCGTATTTATTTATTTCTTCACGTCTTGAAACTTTATTTATTTCTACTCATGAGTCATTGCCAAGACTATTATCAATGAAATCTTTTAAGCAAAAGCGCATGCCCCAAGCTCAAGCATCAAGTGCAGACTTTTCATACAAAAAAAAAAAACAAGATACAGTTTTTATTTCTTCACATCTTTTGCAGTGCAAGCTCGTTAATTGAGATAAGGCCCACGCCATAAAGCACTGATAAGATGCATTACAAATATATATACATACACACATAACTGTATAAGGGCCAACCGAAAAACTACCACTGCCTGAGTAGCGCCGACACCGCAATCTCTTAAAAGCAGCATTAAGATTAGAGAATGTGCTGTTGTTGTCTTAGGGACTTGCCTGGCTGCTGCGCTCTTGTCATTGTCGTTGTTGTCCCTTGCACAGAGCTTATCAGCTGCATTTGCTGCACTTGTAGCGCCACTTTCGATTTTATTTTATGAGCGTCATATTCGAGAGTTCGAGTTCGACTTCGAAACGAAGTCGGACTTCAGCTGCGGACAGCACATCGATATTGATGTGCCCAGTGAAGATTCATTATTGACACAGCTGCAGTGTTGCTTTTGCTGTTGAACTTTGCAATGTTTGCGCGCTCTGACAACGACTTTTACCCCAGGGCCAGGCCACTTGGCAGTCTCTGCCGCTGCCGCTGCCGCTGCCGCTGCCCACTTAATCATCTCGTAGCAGTGGCGTCGCAGTCGCTAACAGCATCGCCTGTGAATAAAACGCAAAAAGCTTTACAGAACGCCTGCGCAGCTGGTTTGTTTAGCTGCTCTCTCGCTGCCGCCTCCGCAGCCCAGCTATCTCGCTCACACGCACACGCACACAGACACAGCAGACACTTTGCATGTTATTTGTTTCGTTTATTTGACTTTCTCATTAACTTTTGCTTGCTTTGAGCCGTTCGGCACTTTTTTTCTACATCTTCTGCTTATTTTGTTGTTGTTTTGCTTAACTGAAAGTTGCCGTAAGATTTGTTGTATGCGCACCTGATCAAACTTCACGTTCACGTCATTTTCATTTTGCCAGCTTGTCGGTCGCTCGGTCAACAGCGGCTTGTGGGAAATATTTTGTTGATCTTGTGATTTGCCAAGTTTACACGCACTCAAATATACAATTTAAATTCTGCTTAGGCCTAGACTTTGGGTGTTGGCCTGGAACTGGCGCAGGTGCCGCTGCTGCGGCAATTAAAGTCTATTAACTTTAATTTATAACCTGCAACCGCAACGGCTATAAATTAAAAAATTTAGTCAAATTAGTGCAGTCGCCGCAACGGCAGAAGCAGCGGCGGCGGCAGAGGCAGCGGCAGCGTGAGTCGCATTAAAGAACAAAATGCAAGGCAAAGGCAACTCTGCGATTTTGAATACGAGCATGTGTGAGTGTGAGTGCGAGTGTAAGAGCGAGAGCGAGTACATTGCAGGTGTTTGAACTCAAATGTCAGCCAAATGTCGACGCGTCGCCAAGACGCGACGGCTGTGGGGTGCTAAATAATTGGGCGACAGACGCTGACGCTGCGTCGCTGCTGGCAGTAAACATAAAAATTTGCGATCGTTCGGCGCGTGCAATGCGAAATGCGAAACAAACAGTTTTTTGATATCACACCTACATACCCACAAACACACACACACACGCGCACACAGCGAAATGTCTCAATCTGAATAATTAAATGCGTTCAGGAGTAAAAGTATGTCACACACACAAACACACACATGTAAGGCACATGCGAAGAGTGCAAGAGCGAGAAAGCTCTTGAGAGAGCGCAACTGGAAAGCAGTAAACGGCAACATTCCAATTGGGGTGCAGCAGCCTAAGGGCGTTGACATTTCGAGGGCAACAGCAACATGAGCAGTGATTGTCCACTACAACCGACCCCGTTCTCCACTCCCTCTCTCTTCCACTCTCCCACTCTCTGCCATTCTATGTTACAGTTGCAATTCCAGTGTGCACTGTGTGCCGATTTGTGCCTGTCGCTCTGGACTTCAATTTTTATGTGCGCCGCATTTAAATTTCAGTTTCGTCAACTTAATCAAAACGGCGGCCCAGTTGGCGCTGACGTCGACGTCGACGTTAACGCTGGCGCTGTCTTAGGCGCAGCAGAAAAACAAGCTGGTGACAAATCTGCAGCCGTGCCCATTGTCTTGTACCTCCTGCATGGCATCTGCATGTGGGCGTCGTTTTGCGGACGCCGATTTTGAATTTGATTTTGGGCCTGGTTGCTGGTGGGTCAAATGCCTGGCCAAAAGGGTGTGACGTTTGTTTTCGACTGTTACTGTCGCCGGCTTTTGGTTATTTGGTTTTTTTTTTGTTGCTTTTGGTCTTGGCTCCGTGTGGCCGCATGTGGGCTTAATTTATTTTGACTTTTGGCCATTTAGCTTGAGATTTATCTGGCCTAAACTATGCGCAGAGACAACGGTGACAACAACAACAACAATGACAACATTTCGGAGTCGCCTGTTGACGCGTGGATTTAATGTGCCAAATGACTGCGTCCGCTAAGTCCGCAAACTGCGAGCGGCTAACCGAACGCCTGTTAACGGATTTAGAGCCTGGGTGGGTCTGCATCTGGTGCCATAAACCATACTTGACACGCCCGTCAAATTGAGTTGTCACGCCAAAGCAGTTGTCGCTGCTCATGTTCTAGGGATTAGCCACAACCAGATAAAGGTTGCATTTGGAAACCAGATTGTTTTCGTGGATAACAGCATAAATAATTCCACCATTAATCATATTTTATTTACTTTGTGTTTAATTTCAGAAAATCGGAACTATACAAATGGGGAGTTACAAAGAAAAATTAACAAAATCACAAAAAATTATGTTTATTATGACACTCACAATCGAAAAAAAAAAAATTTTAATTTTGGAAATTTTCCCCTTGTAATTTTTTCGAAAATTCAAAAAAAAATAAATTTTTGAAAATGCATATATTTTAAATGTAGAATCAATATTGAGGACAAATCATGACCAAAATGCCATCAAACATAAAAATCGGTTCAGTTTTGACAAAGTTATGGGAGTTTTAAATATGGGAGCTATGGATTCGAGAACTTACATGTCACATTTTTTGGCAATTTTGGCATGATTTTTTACCAAAAATGTGACCCTCTCAAAATCACTTTTAATGTTGTTTTTTATGCTAATTATGACACCCACAATCGATTAAAAACAAATATTCGCAAATTTAAATTTTGGAAAAATTTTTTTTTCCAAAAGGAACAAGGGTCCCCCCTTGTGATTTTTTCGAAAATTCAAAAAAAAATTAATTTTTGAAAATGCATATATTTTAAATGTAGAATCAATATTGAGGACAAATCATGACCAAAATGCCATCAAACATGAAAATCGGTTCAGTTTTGACAAA
>SCDY01001107.1:0-36762 GCA_004143825.1 Drosophila micromelanica
AGCGCCCCCGCCCCGCCGCAAATGCCTGTATCTCCCACAGTTTTTAAGCTAGAGTTACCAAATTTAGAGGGTAGATAACTGGCCACAGCCTTTAAAGATCGGCACACAATTTCGGCGACAAACCCCCATCCCCCTTCCCCCCTGTAACGTCTAAATATTTATACTTATAAACATATTTTTTATTAACAGATATAAGCCCCTCATAATTGCAATTGGCGCTGCTGGCGTGATCATATGGAGCATGCTGATTTGGACAACCAGTCTGCTCTCATTGCAGATTCTGGAGTTCTTCTATGGTACTTACATGGCCGCCGAGGTGGCCTACTATACGTACATCTATGCCAAGGTGGACAAAAAATATTATTCGCGCGTAACCTCCCACACGCGTGCTGCCATGTTCGCGGGGAAACTGATTTCCGGGGTGACATCGCAGATTCTGATCAATCTGAAGCTGATGAACTACATGCAGCTTCACTACATAACGCTGACCAGTAGGTGTACTATATGAGCACCTGGCAAAATGATTATGTGATTCTTGTATGCTCCAATAGCACAGATTATGGCAATGCTGTGGGCCTTTGGCCTGCCCAAAGTGGATAAGAGCTTGTACTTTCATCGCGAGGCTTATCTACACACACCTGCACCTCCGGCGACAAACCAGCTGCAACTGGAAACCAGCGAACCCGATGTGGCCACCCAGCAGACCAGCAGCCTGGAGCCGTACAGCCCGATGCGACTGCTGTGGCAGCACTTTCACAATGCCTACACAAATCCGCGAGTCGTGCAGTGGAGCCTGTGGTATGCCATTGGATTTGCCGGCTACCTGCAGGTCAGCTACTATATGCAGGTGCTGTGGAAGGTTATCGAACCGACACCACAGATTGCATGGAACGGGGCTGTGGACGCCGTGCTCACCGCCTTGGCGGCACTAACTGCTTTAGCCGCGGGATATTTGCACAACGGTCGTCTTAGGCCACGCGCCAGTCTGCTGTTGCTATCGGTGCTATCGGCGCTGGAAGGAGGCAGCGTTTTGATCTGCTGTTGGACCAACAACATCTATTGGTCCTATGTGGGATTTGTGATCTTTGGCGCACTCTATGGCTTCACAATTACCGTGGCTAGGTAAGTGCAATGCTCTCTATCTCTCCTCTTTCTCTCTGTCTATTTCTCATCTTTGTCCATTTCTGATTTATAGCGCCGAGGTGGCACGTAATCTGCAGGAGGAGAGCTTTGGCCTGATCTTTGGCATTAACACGCTGCTGGCTCTGATCTTTCAGTCGCTGCTTACCATCATTGTCGTTTCCGAAACGGGCTTCGAGCTTGACCCTGTGGGCCAATACACAGTCTATGCTTTTTATTTTATAGCAGTGGCCATCATTTATTTCATATCCGTAATTATAGAGCATCTGTGGTATCGTGGAGTAGAGGAAGTCCAGGCGAAAACAGAAAACTTAGAATAGATCCAGGATCCTACCTAGTTCATATATTCAGCAGTGTTTTCCATGTTTGTAAAGAATCTTAAATAGTTGTTTTTACTTATAAATTTATTATTTTGTAAATGATTCCGTTTAACATTTTTCTCTGCGTACGCTATGGAATTCAAGCATTTTGTACTTAATAGTTCGCGTAATTTAACTGCACCTATTAAATGTGAACTAACATCAGAAGTACTTAAAATATAAAACATTTAAATATGATATAAATTTGTTGTCCTTGTATTTGTATCTCCATCTGTATCTTTATTTTAATGGTCATCAACAACATTCTAAATATGAGTCTAGTCTCTGGTTTGAGCGTATGTTTGCAATGAAAAATAAAAAGAATAAAATGTACACATACTAAATAATTTAACGATCGATAAGGTTTGTAAGGAATCAAGGCGAGTGCCGCCAGCCCCAATTACCCCTGGACAATGAAATGAAATTCTTCAAGCCGGTTGAGAAAATAAACTGCGGCTCCAAGGCGGATTTGATTATAGCTAATTAATTTGTGGGTATTTTAACTGTGTTTACACAATTGTTATTAGGATCGCGACAAGCGACTACTTTTAAAATTTATTTTATTCGTTTTAAATGCTATCGTATTAAAGACAATATAAATACTATAAAGATATTCGAGAGCGAAAATCCATACCAGAAATTTTAGCTCGCGCTCAGAAGTAGCCAAGTTAGTATTTATATTAGCTTTGATCGTAAGGTGTGACCACAAGCATTAGCAAGTTTAGTTTGTCTCTGATATAACTGTAACAAGTACTCTGGAAATGTAAAATCTTTATAAGTCCATTATTGCACTCTATTCACTTAGCATACAAGAGTGGATAGAGATAGAAATAATACATTTTATAACAGTACTTAATACAAATTCCCTATAAGATTATTGAGTGCTTAAGTATAATTATCACTATGGCATTGATTTTTATTGTGTGAATTTTAGTAAGTAGAATACGAACAAGTGAGAAGGCTCTGGTTGGTATCGCCTGACTAGGAGATACCCTGAGCACATTTCCTAAACCTAAACCTAACCTATTATTGCAAGTCTATAGTATTTGATTTGTGTTTTTTTTAGTTTAATTGATATTTTCGGCGATTTGGGGGAGGTACCCAAAACCCCCCGAAATATTCATATGACTTTTACAATTTATTAAAACAAATTTGATGACTCTATATGCCTAAAAAATCGGTTAAAAAGAGGCGATAAATATAGATACTCAAAAGTTATCGATCTTTTGAAATAAACTTGATCTGATCAGTTTTATAAGTCTTCAAAATCGACTCGGCTGGTGATGCTAATCAAGAATATATGCTTCCTTCTGTCAGTCACACTTGCTCAAAACCTTTATACCCTCTTTTACCCTTCAGGCTATAGAAATCGTGCACTTAGCCACCGATTAGAGTAAGCTTTGTGGAGTCACCGGTGTGTTCGTTCGCGTTGTGCAAACGTCGACGTTAATCTCTAGACTGCGGCGCTGATTACAATAAATTAAGACTATGTTGTTACTGTTCAGCTTGTAACCCCATAATATGTGCAATTATTTTAATTATTTGTATGCAACACATGAGTAGTCGGGCGGCAGCTGAACAGACCCGTCAATCCAAGCCGTCGATTAGATAGTGTTCAGCGGGCATTGGGTTAGCGATGGAATTGTCTTGGCTAAAAATATCCGGCCTGCTCTGTGTGTTTGGCTTTTTGCGCGAGCTGCGTCCCTCGGAGCCCTATCACGCCGAGATATTACTGGGCGAGTGGTATAATGTGACGCAGGATCAGGTGAATCGCGCCGTTTACCCCATTGGCACCTACTCCTATCTGGCCCTGCTGGTTGTTGTTTTTCTGATCACCGATTTTCTCAGGTAATCCGATTATCTGCGATTACGGCGCCTATATTATATTTTTTATACTCAACCCACACAGATACAAGCCCATGATTATCGCCAACGCACTGACGGGCATTGTAGTTTGGACTGTGCTGATATGGACGACAACGTTGTTGGGCTTGCAAATTGTCGAGGTATTTTACGGGTTTTATCAGGCCACCGAGGTGGCATACTATTCCTACATATACGCCAAGGTCGAGAAAAAGCATTATCCACGCGTCACCTCCCACACCAGAGCGGCCACGTTTGTGGGCAAACTGGTGGCTGGGCTGTCGGCACAGTTGCTCATCGGCCTAAATTGGATGAACTATAAACAGTTAATGTACATTTCAGCTGGCTGTAAGTATGCACTATAAAATGTTGTTCTCCATTTCCTTAAAACCTAGCCAAGAATTCAATTTTTATAATTCAGTCTAAAGTTTAGGAATTTTTGGAATTAAACCAACGGTTTGAATCCCATGCTGGTTAATAATACAAATGTTGTAATAATTAGTATATTTTAAAGTTTTAGTAGGACAATGTCCATTTTAAAATATCAATAAATATTTAAATTTACTCTTAGTTCGATTCAGGTTTCTGTTTTTTGCAACAAACTACAAATTTAAATAGTGGAATAGAACCCGTTCGGTTGAAACCCGCCCTGCAGACTTGAATACTAATCCAGTTTTTTTCCACACAGCACAGGTATTAGCCCTGCTGTGGGCCTTTGGGCTACCTAGAGTGGAGAAAAGCTTGTATTTCCATCACCAAGTCAGTATCAGTTCCGTGGATAAGGCACCCGCTGATAATGTGGCGCCGCCAAAGGATGCACCCGAACTGTTCACTGCCAAGAAGGATCGTGTGCAACCGCTTCAACTGCTGTGGTCGCATTTTCACAGCGCCTACACAAATGGAATGGTTATCCAATGGAGCTTCTGGTATGCCATCAGTCTGGCCGGCTATCTGCAAATCACAACCTACATGCAGGTGGTCTGGAAATCGTTCGAGAACGAACCCACAGTATGTAGAAAGATAGGCTTCATTATATCGAATGTCTTCAGGTCGATCTCGCTTAGATTGTTTGGAATGGGGGCATCGATGCTGCCTTCACTGCCCTGGCTGCTCTCTTCTCCCTGATAGCGGGCTATCTGCATGCTGGACGCTTATCAACACGCGCCAGCCTGTTATCCTTGGCTATCATATCGGTTCTTGAGGGCGGTTGCATATTGCTGGCGGCCTGGACAGCCAATATATATTTATCATATCTGGGATATGTGTTGTTTGGAGCACTTTTTGGCTATACCGTAACAGTGACCAGGTGAGTCTGCATTCCGCCCTTTTTTTTGTTTGATCACTTTTCTTAACCCATTTGTGTTATTTTGTAGCGCCGAACTGGCCAAAAGTCTGTTAGAGGATAGCTTTGCCTTGATCTTTGGCATTAACACACTCATTGCACTGATCCTACAAACTTTGCTCACTCTTGTGGTCGTCTCTGAGAGTTTCGGCCTCAATTTGAACACCTTTGAGCAGTTTACCGTCTACGCTTTCTATTATATTGTGATTGGCACAGTATTCCTTCTAGCTCTAATCGTACAATATGTATTGGCGTGCTCGAAGCGATAATAAAAACCAGTGAAGTGGGCACGTTAAACACAAGATATTTTTAAAACTAATTAATAGCTCTAGACCCTGTTATAAAATTGCGTCTGTTGTTTGTACTTTGATATCTGAATGAAAACAATAACACGGGAAGTGAGAAAAATAATTGGCTAATTTTATATGCAGATTGGTCAGTTTGAAATTAAAAAATGTTTTTCAACAATGAGTAATACGGGGTACAAAAATAATATAAATATTCAACTTTTGGTGTTTCATATATGAAACCTATGGGATAGAGACCTTTTTGTTCCAATGTCAAAATTTTTTTTATTTTATCTTCAAGAAAACATTTTACCTCATCAGAATCAGTTTAAATGTTGTTTTTTATACTAGTTGTAGCTAACAAAATCGATTAAAAATCCAAAAACAAAATTTAAATTTTGAAAAAAAATTGAAATTGAGTACATGCTTGAAAAAATCAAAATATACCTTTTTTCAATAATTTAACGATTTCAATGAAGAATCGATCTAAATAAAGAATCATGACTAGAATGCCACCAAACACGAAAAATCGGTTCAGTTTTGACACATGTATGGGAGTTTGAAATATGAGACATATGGGTCCGTCTGTCCGTCTGTCTGTCCGTCTGTATAAACGCTGCGATCTCGAAAACTTCTTAAGCTGGAAAGCTGATTTTGAACACATTCAGTTCGTATATATAATAAGCATAACAAGCTTATAGTTTTATAGTTTAATTGAATTTATAATTTAACAAAAATCAAAAATCATATACTGCAGACTTGCAAATTGGTTTGTAAAATTCTATAACGATCATACATTTAGTTTAGAGGAAAACCAGGATTTAGTTTCTATAGAGTGCGGCGTGCAGGATATTTTCTATTCGGCGGACGGGACAAGAGCCTTCTGACTTGTTTTTTTTTCTAATAAGTTGCAGTTTTGTTTTAAAATTCCGCTTTAAGAATTACAGTGTTGCCAGGTCAATAAAAAAAAAGCTCATTTCAATTGTCAATATCCAAGCAATCAAATCAGCATTATTTGCAAACATCACGAATTTTATAACAATAAAAATAGACACAGAGCTTGTGCTGGAAATAACTCATAGAGTATATATATATGGAAATAACTATATATAAATCAATGATATTTCAATAAGGGCAATAAAATGCACCTCCAAATACCAAAAAATTTACGCGATGGTAAGGTCTCACTGTTTTATGTATTCC
This sequence comes from Drosophila micromelanica, assembly GCA_004143825.1. NCBI lineage: Eukaryota > Metazoa > Arthropoda > Insecta > Diptera > Drosophilidae > Drosophila > Drosophila micromelanica. The sequence goes on from SCDY01001107.1 coordinate 6,195, forward strand.
GCAACAGCTGATTTTTTATTTAACGCGCGGCTATTAAACAAATTTGCAATCGGAAAAAGCCGTGCATTAATTAAACAAAACAAAAAAAAAAAAACGATTAAAACGTTATTGGTGGTAGTAAATGGCGTGAGAGCAATTTAAAGTGTAACAATCAGCGAATTGTAAATGCGGCAGTCCGCTCAGAATTTAGTTAAAACCCACTTGCTTTTAGGCATATACAAATTTTGTTTAAAATAAAAGTTAGTTACAATTTAAAAATGCGCTACGTACGACGCAGTGTACAAAAGCTTATACTGATAAGCAGTGTGCTGCTAATGCTGGTTACACTCTATCTTTTGAACGCTGAGCCTGAAGATGTTGATAAAAATATTAAAATGTAGGTTTGAGCGCAATGAAAAAACAGAAAAAAAAGAACAACATACATACTATAAGTGTATACATGTTTTATTTGTTTATTTATCTTGTTTGTGTTATGCAGTGAAATAATTGAACGATCGATAAGGTCTGTGATGAATCAAGGCGAGTGCCGCCAGCCCCACTTACCCCTGGACAATCCAGAAATCATGCAATTCTACAAGCCGGTTGAGAAAATAAATTGCGGCACCACGGCGGATTGGGTTATGTGTGAGGTAAATGCTAATTAATATGTGGGTATTTTACCGTTATTGACTCAATTGTTATGAAGAGATGAACCGGTCTGTTCAAACTTTGCTCTAAATAATGTCAAACAAACAATTTTCAAATAACTTTTGAAATATAATAATTATATATAATTTTTCACTTATTTCGCAGAAATCGATATGTTTTGTGAAGCCCGAGATAACCGCTATTTACAGCGATATCACATGTTCCTACACCGATATCATACGCAAGTCCGACTATACGGCGCGCTTTGGACGCACCGTCAGGATCAAGGAGCCGTATGTGCTGCAGAATAGCGACTTTGTTCGAGTTGCGTGCCATGCGGCTAGCGGTGAGAGATGGTTTGGCATGGCATATGGCATACGCGACACTGTGCAACGGCCAATGGCTCCCAATTTGGCGCCCAACTTGGTCGTCCTGCCGCCGGAGGCCATTGCCCAAGCACAACAACAGCTCCAAGATTTATCAACAGCGCCCTTTTATAATGTGCTAATGTTTGGCTTCGATTCGCTGAGTCGGAATGCCTTCATGCGCAAGCTGCCGCGCAGTTACGCATATTTAACTCAGCAGCTGGGCGCCATTGTGCTGCAGGGCTATAATATTGTGGGTGATGGCACACCCCAGGCACTGGTGCCGCTGCTCACCGGGCACACCGAATTGGAGCTGCCAGAGACACGAAAACGCGTCTCTGGCGCGGGCAGCGTCGATGCGTATCCCATGATTTGGCGCGACTTTGCTCGCCTCGGCTATTTAACGTCATTCAATGAGGATTTGCCATATGTGGGCACGTTCACATATCGCATGAAGGGATTCGATGTCCAGCCCGTCGATCACTACTTGCGCACCTTTTACATGCAGGCCGCGAACATGCTGAGTGGGAGTGCTCCCAACTGCATTGGCAATCAGCCAGACCACTTAATCATGCTGGACTACACCAAGAATGCAAGTATGCTTTGCAGCCTAAAGAATTTCTTTGATTGATTTTCATTTGCAGTTTATGCTGAAATATCGTGACTCACCGCGCTTTATATTTAGCTTTCATGGAGGCCTCTCGCATGATTCCATTAATCTTATTGGTGCAGCCGATGACGATGTGCATGATTGGCTGGTGGCGCTCAAGCAGAAATCGCTGCTCGACGATACCATACTCATATTCATGGCCGATCACGGCAATCGCTTTGCCCAGGTGCGCGCCACGCTACAGGGCAAACAGGAGGAACGTTTGCCCTTCTTTAGCTTTGCATTTCCCGAATCTTTTAAAAAGCGGTTCCCACAGGAGTACGAAAATTTCGTGGCTAACGAGCATCGCCTCGCCACCCCCTTTGATGTACACGCCACGCTCAAGCATCTAATACGTAAGTTCAGTTTAGGAATAAGAGCTGCAGCCAAATTGAAATTAACTTTTGTGTTTTTTTTTATAGAGCTACAAACATCTGGCCTTAATGAGCTGACGCCGGAGAACAACTACGACAGCTTTAACAACGACGTCAGAACGGAGCCAATTCAGACCAAAGACATACATATCTCAGAGCAGGCGCGAGGACGCGCCATATCGCTCTTTGAACGCATACCCAGCAATCGATCCTGCGCCGATGCGTACATCGAGCCACATTGGTGCGCTTGCCTCAATTGGCTGCCGTTGCAGCTAAACGACAGTCGGTACGCGGGCATCATACTCAAGGCGGCTGGCAGCATTGTGGACACCATCAATGCGGCTACGTCTGAGCGTCGTCAATTTTGTGCACCACTTCAGCTGCTGCAAGTCAATTGGGTGCTGCGCTTGCAGCCGCACAAGGAACTTTTACAGTTTAAGACCAATAGCGATAAAGATGGTTTTCTGGCCGATATGAGCGGCCACACACTGGTACACGAGGACTTCTATCAGCTCCAGTTAGTCACCCAGCCGGGCCAGGCGCTGTATGAGGCAAGCGTTTCCCACAATTTGCACACCTTTACTGTAACTACGAAACTCTCAGATATTTCGCGTGTCAACCAATACGGCACGCAGGCCAATTGCATTTATGATCGCGATCCGGAGCTGCGAAAGTTTTGCTACTGCCGTGACTAAATCTAGTCAATGTCAATGCACAATCTGTTTTAGAACTAGCATTAAACGTAAAACACTGTCGTAGATATTCTGAAAGACTTATTTGTTTCCTCATATTCTTTACATATATTATGTAATTCAATCCTCAATTCAATTTATAGTCATGTGCCAAAGACTTAGCTCTTGTCGCACTTTTAGGTTGATAATAATTCTCTATAAGTATTTGTTCCTTACCACAATCTCGATTAATATGAATAAACACTCATTTTTTAAATTAAAATAAAATAGACTACATTTGGCGTCAAGTTTTATATTAAGCTTAATTAAATCCTTCATCATTGGAAACACTATTATATCTATATACCTTTAAAAATGAAATACCCAAATGCAAAAAGTTAAACGTATAATATTTATAAGGAGGCATTTTTTTATTTATATATTTGTGTGTATATTTATTTGAATATTCTCATAAACTTTGCTTATGCACTTCTGTTCAAAATACATTAACTACAGATGCATATGTATGTATGTGTGTGTGTGTGTGTTAATCGCTGTAATATTGCTGCCTGTATAAATTCGTAATCCCATAGTATTGCTATATACATAAAAGAGGTTCGTTATATTACTAAATATGCCAAACATTCCGTAAATAACCAACGACACATAGCAAAATGATGTGTGTGTAACTTGTTAATGCACTCGCCTGGCTTCAAATCTTTAACAGGCAGATATATAGCTCGGCAAACAAATACAAAACATGTGTTAACCATATTTTAACTGCTATTGAGTAATGTGGGCTATAGCACTTCTTGTCCGTTTCGATTCAGCCAATATTTCAAATGGCACATACAATATTCTGGTCTGCTAAAATACGCTTACTTTATGTGTGTATATAAATATATATATTTATAATTGTTTAACGTTTATGTTTCATTAATATGCTTTTGTGTATATAAGTAACTATAATATATCGCACATAGTACGACTCTTAACTTTGGGTTGAATGCTAAAGATTGAGCTTTTCCGCTTGTTTCTCAATGTATCTAATATTATTTAAAAAAATATGAGTATACATCTATGAATATATATGTAAGTTTTTGCACTATCAAAAAACTGACAATTTTCGCATGCAATAAGAGAAAAACTAATCAAGGTAAAATATTTTATTTATAGAAATATTAAAAAAAATCAATAAATATTTATTGAAAGTAGCTTCAGTTGTTACAAACAAATAGGGAACTAAAAATGTATGCTAGGACCGAAACAGAATATTATAATTAAACTTTGTAAAATAATAATTATGTAGTATCTAAAAGATAGCCTTGCACTTGAGTGGGCGCGTGTCTGTATCTGTGTGTGTATCTGTGTGCCTTAAAAAGTATCGCATACTTTTCGGCATAACACACCCGCTCTTAGACAACTTATAAACTAAAGCAGACAAATGGCCGTGCAAAACATAATACCAATACACGATGCCAATACAACTTGGGGTGTATCTAATGTGGGGATTCCCCATTGCATTTCCAATGTTAAACTAACTGTAAGTGATTATTTGGTTATGTGCATGAGAGTTTTTTCATTTGTTTCTTTTTGTGTGTGTATGTGTGTGTGTGTGTGGGTGTATGTGTTGTTGAGTGCATCTCGCTTAGCTATAGGCAGCCGTTGCCGATGCCGTGCCCGTTGTCATATTGTGTCACGACACTGAGGTCGCCAGGAACTCCTGCAATCGCTGCACAGTGCCCCGATCCAATTTGCATAGATCAAAATCGAACGTTTTGTGCGTGATCTCATAGCAGCCGGTGGCGGCAATCATTTCGACAACTTGCTGCAGCTCCTCGTTGTCCTGCAACGTCATTATCTTGTGATGCAGCTCCTGCAGTTCGCTCAGGTATTCTGTGGGCAAAGGTGTGTTGTTGCCGCCGCCGCCGCCGCCACAACTCAGCGGCTCTGCGGGCGAATGAACGCTATTGCTATTATTGTTGATAATTGTCGGGCAGCTGTTATTGTTGTTGTTATGGCTGCTCGGCGAGGAGCCAATGCTGTTGTTGCCCAATCCCACTGCCGCTCCCGCTGCAACTGCTCCCTGTCGCAGAGACGGCGACTTGGATTTCTCGCGCGTCGCTTTGCCCGCCTGCTCCTTCTTCGTGGGCTTCAGCGGCGGCTCAATGAATGTGGTTGCAGCGTTGCTGTTGCCGCTGTTGCTGTTCTGCGAGTTGCGTCGATTGCGTTTCTTTTCCTCCTTGAGTTCCGCTTTGTCTAGCTTCTCTGCCTTGGCCTCTGGCGATTTGTCCAGCTTATCTGCCTTTTCCGACTTTTCGGCTGGCTTTGACTTGGTTTTGTGCTCCTTGACAGCTGTATCGGTCGCTTTGGTATCCTTTAAATGACCACTGTTCTGTGCATTCTTGGCGGCATGTGAGCTTTTCTGTTGGCTACTCTTTGCCGGTAGATCAGGAAAACTGCTATTGGAGCTGTCCGAATGCTGCAGCGTGGCAGCTGTTGCCGCCGCCAGAGCATTGGTGGCAGCCAAGTCCGGCGCCGATTGCGCTGAGTCCATGTCGCTCAAATCCAAATTGCTTGACCCCTTGACTTGTCCCTGTGCCGCACCCGCAGCTGAGGCACTTGTGGCCGCCTGCTGCTTATTGCTGTGCTTACTGTCCGCTTCTCGCTGACGTTTCTCCTCTTTGCTGGCCGTTTTATCCTTGGATTTCTTGTGCTTCTCCTTCTTGCTGATAACGCCCACAGTTTTCTCTGTGCTGGCATCAGCCTGCTGACTGCTCAGTTCCGTTTTGGTTGATGGTTCACTTGCTGCTGCTGCTGCTGCTATTGCTGTTGCTGGCTTATCTGTTGCCGTTGGCAGGGTTTGTTGGGACTTATCTTTTTCGCGCTCTTTGGGCTTGTCCTTGTCGCGCTCCTTTTCCTTGTCCTTGTCGCGTTCGCTGCGCTCCTTGTCTTTGTCCTTGTCCTTGTCTTTGTCTTTGCTCTTGTCCTTCTTCTTGTGCTTGTGCGATTTCTTATCCGCATTGCTGTTGCCATTGCTGCTCGTCGTCTTGTCGCCTTTGATTTCAGCGACTTTCTCACCTGACTTTGTGGACGCCGTGGCTGATTGTTGCGCAGACGCATTTAGCTCATCCTTGTCGTGGGCACGCTTGCCACTGCTCGAGGCCAGACTGCTGGCACTTGCGCTGCTGCCCAGCGAATTGGGCGTGGCTTTGCCGGTTGCCTTCAGTGCGTCGTAGTTGGCTTGAGATTGTTGCTGTGTTAGTTGCGTTTGGTTGCTGCTGCTGTTGCTGCCTGTGGCCGGACTCTCGACGTGTGACCGATCATCCTTGAGCGCACGCTTATCCTTGTCGCGCTCCTCGCGCTGCTTTTCGCGCTCACGTTCACGCTCCTTGTCTTTTTTCTCTTTCTTCGACTTTTTGTTTGAGCTGCGCTCCTTATCCTTCGACTCGGATTTGCCGCCGGTTGACTTGTGCTCATCACGCTCCTTGGAGCGGGCATTTGGCGTGGCGGCAGCACTGTCCGTCGCCTGCTTCTTGGGACTCATTTCGGCCAGGCCGCTTCTGGCGCCCACCTTGGGACTGACCGTCCGCCTGACTAATGCACTGGCGGCTGGTGTGATTGAACTACTGCTGCTCTGCTCCCGTTCGCGCTCCTTATCGCGCGTTTTGTCCTTTTTGGACTTTTCCTTGTCTTTGTCATGCTTGCTACTGCTGCTCTCGCCAGACTTGCCAGACTTGCGTTCCTTGTCGCGGCCATGACGGTCCTTCTTGTCCTTGTCGCGCGGCTTGTCTGAACTGTTCGATTTGTCGCGCTCCTTGCTGGACTTCTCCTTGGCATCGTGCGAGCCGATCTTTACGCTACTCGAGCCGGTTTGTACCTTTGTATCTGGTGAATGCTTGGACGCAGTTATAGCCGGCAAATTAGCACCTGCCACACTGCCCTTGGTAATGGGCGTGCCGAAGAGGGCGGAGAAAGCGTTCACCTTGCCGCTATCATCGGTGCGCGATTTGTGCTTCTTACTAGATCCGGAACCGGAATCGATCACCACGCTGCTGCCGCCGCCCTTCGCTTTGACTAGGTTCAATTCTGGTCCGGGCAGTTCACCGCCAACGTTGGGAGATACTGTCCGGTTGAGGCTGCCGGCGGCGGCAATGTTGGCACCAAACACGGGTACACCGCCGCCGCGCATTAACTTGACGCGGAACTCCTCCGAAGGCGCCTCAAACACATGTGTTTTGACTTCGACGCGATGGCGAGGTGGTCCTGTCTGCTGCAGATCCAAATCATATTGGTACATGATGCGCTTGGGCTCGTCCCTGTTGCGGAAATATATCTCAACGGGCAGTATGAAGCCGGCATAGCCCGATTCCTGTATAGCATAAGGTGGCTCTTTGATAACTGAAAAGCAGAAGTAATACATTGATTAATTTTTTTGGCGCGTAAATTAAAAGCACATATAAACATGGATTCGTACCTCGCTTTGGCTTGGGAAATGAATCGTGGAGTATGAAGACAACCTTGTCAACAAACGCACTTATGTCCGCCTTGTTCACGCCCTGCACATATATCTCCCAGTCGTGGGTGAAGGCCTGTGGATGTTTCTTGTTGCGCAGCTTTGACGTGTGGCCAATTTCGAACTGCACCTTGACTGCCATATCGGTAAAGCCGGCAACGGTATAGCATTAAACGTGTACAGCGGCTATATCAATACTCTGCATGGAGTTTCGTACATAAACAAAATTGTTTGCAGTTTTCCTGCACGACTCTGAGACGGTGCAGTGTGAGTGTGTGCCAGAGTTTTGCCTGTGTTGGTATCACTTTAGCCCAAAGAGCCATGTGCCCAGCTAGAGCAACAATATGTGGAAGATTACTGATCTTCAACTGTACAATTGAAACAGCAATGATAACTGAAAGGCCCACCACACTATCAACTTTTTTATTTAACAACAAAAACGGGCAAAGAAAACGAAAACACTCGCACTACATACACATTGGGTAATATCGATAGCAATATATGTAAATAACATAGGTAAATACGCAATGCAACTCTGGTGTCGAGCTACATTATAACATTCGATACAAAATATTTATTTAAAATTTTGAATTCACCTTATAATTAATTATGTTAAATAACATAACTACCATTTAAGATTAAGCAGATGAGGTTTATGCCTAAATTCAATTATATATCAATAAGATTTTATTATTTGTTTATACAGAACTAGTCGGACGGCTACTATATAATATATATTTATATATAAATTCCCAAATTAATTATCAGGTAAATACAAAATATGGAAATTGAAAAACTGTTTAGAAAATATTAAATCAGTCAAATTACACGGTATACTTCGATAGATCTTCTTTTTATTGCAGCTCCTTGGAAAATACTATCGATACGATATACGAAAGTCGGCAACTATCGGAAGCAGCTGTTTTGCCATTCACGTGTGACTGCATAAATAATAAAATGCTTTGCGAAAAAAACCGCAATAAAACTTTGGGAAAAGTGCAATAAAATAAATGTAAGTTTCACGCAGACCACGCCCACACATTGAAACAATTCAACTATGGCAAGCGACTTCAGCGCAAGCCAATTTGTGTCCACAAACACATGTGCAGCAAGTGCGGCTAGCTCCTCTCGCTGGCTAACCGAGGAGGTCTTCAAGCTGATCGATATTGTGCAACGCGATGAAGCCATCTACAATCCGCGCCACAAATACTACTTCTGTCGGCCATACGTGGAGAACTTCTGGCGAGAGGTGGACTTAAAGCTGGAGAAGAATCCGGGCGCAAGTTTGGCCAAATGGACAAACCTGCGCATTTCGTTTCGACGCGAATACACAAACTATTTGGAGGAGAAAGTGCCACCCTGCTGGTCGTACTTTGATCGCATGTTCTTTCTGCATCCTTACCTGCGTAAAAAGCACCAGCAGCCCAAATCGCTGGATACCCAGGTCCAAGATGCACTGGCGCATTTGAGCAGCCTCTCCAATCGAATGCAGCGGGAACGGGCAGTTAACACTTGTCCAGCGGCCAGCACCACCGCCACCAGCTGCAGCACCACGGCCCAGGTGAATCCCAGCAATGCTGTGCACTCGGCCCAACAATCGCCGCAGCAGCAACATCTGGACAACTACTTGGACTATTTCGATGAGCACGATCACAACAATTCTGAGCTGGATGAGATTATTGATGAGGAGCATCGGACACGTTTCCAAAATCACACGCTCGATAACAATGACATCAAATCCGAGTGCGAAGAGCCAGTTGATGATTATGAGCCAGAAATTGAAGCTGAGCCGGAACAGCGTGTGCATCAACACCAGAACCAGGATGAGGATGAGCAAGAGGAGCATGAAATGCGCACAATGGTGTACGATGCGGCAGTAACGGCATCGGCACCCAGTTCCACGTCTACACCCTCCACGTTGGCCTTAGAGAAGCGCTATTATCAACAGCACGCCAGCAGCAGCAGCAGCCGGCTGCAGCACATGAATCGCCTGCAACTGCGCACCTACCAGGAGGAGGCACGTGGGCTGCGGCCCCGTTCTCAAGAGCTGCAAGGTGTAGCCGCTGCTGCGGCTGCGGCAGCTGCTGCGTCGGCGGCTGCTGTCAGCGTGGCCAATTTGCAGACTCACCCGAATATCTCGTTTGTGCGTCCAACTTTCAGCAGCAAACCCGTGGACATGGTGAGCACAACAACGCATGCGAGTGCAGCCGTTGCTGGCATTGCCGCAGCGTCCACATCCGATAGCGAGATGTCGGCGTCATCCAGCGTTGGAGCAGCAGCCACACCCAGTAGCGCCTATCTAAGTCAGCGACATGTGCACATGCCGCACTCGCACAGCCACTCACATCACCAGGCGACGCCGTCCCAGCGACTGGAGGCGAACAACACGTCGGCCGCTGTGGTGGCCGCAGCGGGTGCCGTCGAACTGTGCGACTGCAAGACCGATTCGGATGCCATGTTTCTAATGAGCCTTTTGCCCGACATACAGAAGCTGAATGGACGCGATCGGGGCAAAATTAAAATAGCTTTCCAAAACATATTGCAGGATTACTTGTATCCCGATTAAATGCGACTTTAAGTCATATCCGCTGCTAGCTAAGATCTCTTCAGCACATCTGTGTATACAATTTTGCTTATAGCATGCAAAAATCTTCTTCGATCTATTATTAAGTTATTCGATCCGGCTCAGCCAAAACTTTTCATTTTCGTTTGCGTAATTCCTAAAAGCTTTGCTGTGCAAAAAAAAAACCAAGTTTCCTTAAATTGTAACCTAACTGTAGCCCATTTGGAAATTGTGTTATAAATTATTTTTATTTGTATGTATAAATATTTAAAAGTATTTTATGTTTAAAACACGAAATTCATTCAAAATTTACAGCAACTGTTTATGACTAAATTTCAATTATTACTAATAGACCTGTTCTGAGTTCATATTTCAAATACTTTTAGCAGGTTATATATAGATTTTAAAATAAATCGAAATTCGCAACAGGTCTCTTTTGTTTGATAAATATGCAGCGATAAATATTGAATTAAAATTCGTAGCAAATATTTTCAATATTTTGTACCACTGTGCTTTAGTCAAACAGCTTCAGATCGCGCGCTATCTTCTGTATCCTATTGTCCAGCGTCTTGTCCTCGTACTCACATATGTAATAATGCCTGGATGTGCACTCCTGTCCATAGTAAGCGTAGCTGTGCTTGCCCGCATTGTAGCTCAGGCGCAAGCAGCGTCCTTTGCCCTCAATCTGCACCGTGTTATTGAGCACATCGTTGTCATCAGTGGTATCCTGCTCGCTGCTGTCCACCAGATTGGATGCCGTAGAATTCTCGGCCTTTTGGGTCATCGCTATTGATGTGAGGTTTGTATTTGGATTCACGGGCTTGGCCGAATTCGACCAAATCCATAGCAGACCCGGGTTGAGGCCACCCAGCCAATAGTCGCGTCCCCTATGCGCCGGCTGGTTAAGTAAATAGGCCATAATCTCCTCGTTTTCGGACACCTTCTCGAATTCAGCGAGGTGCGCAGAGAGTCCCTTGCAGGCGGTATTCGCTGTCTTCCAGTTCACCTGCTGCTGGCTATTTATGTGGTAACAATTGTCACTGATGCGCGTGAAGTTCGCAGGGCAGGGATCTCGCACTTCCTTCTGATTGTTGCCGGCCATCAGATAATAGATTAGTTGTTCCGCTCGTCGCACGCGACCCTCCAAATAATCTGCAGAATTCATTAAAACGAATGAAAATCGAATAGGAAGGTAGGAGAAGAGAAGAGAAGAGAGTAAGAGCAAGATAAATAATTAAGTGACCCAGTGAGTTAAAGAGAAACTAATTAAAGTGACAAGCTCACTCTCTTAAATAACAGTGGCTAAAATCCCCACTCTCTCTTTGGTTTTTCTCTCTTAAATATACTTATATTACGAGCAAAATTAAGTCAAATACCATATAGAACAGGCAGAAAATGTTCCTATTTAAGTTGGAGTTTAGTTAGTTAGTTTAGAGAAGTTTCAAAGTCTGTTACAGAGACTGCCAGACAGACGGTCCAACTCAGTTTAACGCACTGATTAATAATGATGCTCTAAGATATCAGTTATTAGTTCTCGTTTCTTGATCACCTCCTTACCAACACGGTAGACAAGCTTCTCAATGGCGCCCAGCAAATACAGATCGTTCTCGGACACGGCTCGGAATGTGTTTGGTGGGTTGCCGTGTGGCGCCAAATGTTGCTGCTGCGCGTGAGGCGGCGGCTGCTGCAGCGGCACTGGTCGCAAGTGTGCCTGGGGTGGGGGTGCATTGCTGGAGCTGCCCCCTCCTCCAGAGCCACCAAACCCAAAAAGTTGCTGCAGGAAACCAGGTTGCTGGCGCTGTTGTTGCTGCTGCTGCTGCTGTTGCTGCTGCTGTTGTTGTTGCTGCTGGTGCAGCATTTGGTTGGTCATCGGTCGGAACTGGGGATTCACAATCGGACCTTGGCTTTCCAGCGGAGCACGCAGATGCGGCTCCAGTTCCACAGCCTCGCCAATGCGCCGCGTGATGTAAATGTTGTTGCCGGGTCGCTTGTACGCCGAGGAGTGGTAATTGATGGGTCCGCCCATGTCGCCGCCCATATAGTTCAGATCCTTGGACATGCGCTGGCTGCTGCTCTGGCTGCAAATTGGCACAAATGAAACAATGGAGGAATCCATATTGGAACAACCCAAACACACACACACACACACCTCAAAACGTAATCTTCGAGAAATTGCGACCAATTTGTGGCGTTTGGGGCGTCGAACGCCGCCAAAGATTCATTTGCGTATTTTTGCATAGTTTCACTGTCCGCCTTGCATAACCCCGGGCCAAGGGCCAGACTTGATAACAACACGAATATGTGACGCCACAACATTATTATTATTTTCTGTGCGACATGTAATGTTTAACGATTCCACTCACAAATAAAAAGTTATATGAAAAAGCAAAAACACATAAAAACACTTTCGGTTTCTTTGAGCTGCGTTCGCTTCTTGTTGCCGCCTCGGCGCCCAGTTTCGAACTGAGATCGCGGCCCAGTCGGAGCTGCGGTTGGAGCGCTGTTGTCATGGCCAAGGCAATGCCTGGCACGCATCTAGTTGCTGTTGCTGTTGCTGTTTTTTGTTTGTTTGTTTTTTAACCTGCGTGAAATGCAAAATTTCACTTTCTCCTCGCTCGACGCTCTTCAACGAAATGTAAGTCATTGGGTTTTTTCTTCTTTGGATTGTTTGGGCTTGTCTGAAGGCGGCGCCTTTTTCGTTTTTGTTGTTAAAACTCATTGAGACTCACTTTATTGTTTACCCAAGTTTATTGATAAATACAAATTTATTTATACATCATTAGCGCAAATAGCTACTGGCGCAGAGATAATTATTTGATTCAAGTCTCAACTCGGTTTAATTTGGAGACTATTTTATTTTATTTATAAATATAATAAATTTCAATAAATTTTGGTATATAAATAATTTAAATCTGAATCTATAGAAATTTTAATGATGGTGAAGAGATGATTATTTTATCCAAGTCTGGCTTTAATTTTGAGACTATTTTATTTTATTTATAAATATATAATTGAGTATCTAATAAAATTTGATTTATATGTATTTTAAATCTACAATATATAGAAATGATAATAAAAAACATAATAATTAAAAACATGTAAAAAATATTTGTGTCTGATCAGCTATTTTGAATTTAAATAAATTTTGGTATTGGAAAATATTTCAAATCTAGTATCTATATAAATGATACTAAGGATTTCCTAAACTACAATTCTTAAACCTATATTATTATTGTTTAAAGTACAGGTATAGAGCAATTATCCATAAAACTTACTAATTTTGAAAGGCTCTAGCTCCAAAATTTGATTGATTTGAAAACTTGTAAATCTTAAAAAAATTATACTAAGAGCTAATAATGAAATACTTACGTGATAATATAAATGTTTATATTTAAAGATGAATGATTAGAGTGTATTTAAAAATAAAATGAAAGGGTACTCAAAGTTTGCATATCATCAAGGCTTCATTAATAAATCCATTTCACTGATTTGATTGGGTGCTCATTGATGACTTTGGAGCCCGAGACCGCACCGAGATTACATTAACCAGCATCTCAAAGTCTTGGAACGTGTTTCTCTGGCTGCCCACATGAGTTAAAGTGGTCTCGAAAAATCAAAATCAATTTCTGATGGCGTATTCAACACGTTCAATGTTTGACTTTCATTATGACTTATTTCGACCATTTATTAGCCATCGACTTGACGATGTTGCAACGAAGGTCTCCGCTCAACATTTATTTTATTTTGTTTTATTTTTTTTATTTACTTTTTTTTGTCGATGACGCATTTGACAATCTTGGGTTTTCGGTTGACTCTTGAGGGGTTTTCCCAAAATCTGAATAAGATGACTTTGTGTGAAAGAAATATCAACAAAAGTTGGATTTTTAAAATTTTGATTTCCACAAAAACTTTAGGTTCATCTGTATAATCAGTAAATTGACTTTGAAACCTTTGCACTAATTAATATTGATATTTAGTTCAAGTTTCTTACAGATATTTCTTGAATTTAGAGCTATAAATCTTAATATTTAATCTTTAATGCCTAAAATTTTTGTACCCTTAATTGTTGCTGCACCTTATTCAAAGCTGTAAATAAAAATTGTCTTATAAAAAAGCACAAAAGAGACCCTTCAAAAAGATCCACAATCCAGTTTATTCCCGCTTTATGCAATTAAAGAAACCAACTGAGAATTCGGTACCATGCAAAAAAATAAGTAGTGTGTTCTCATCAAAGCAAACATCAACATATAATTTTTTTTTGGAAAATTTTTTTTTATAAATTTTTTATAAATTTTTTTGTAATTTTCTTTGTTTTTTTTTTTTGGTTTAATGTATTATAAAATTTGAAAGTTTTAACCATTCATCGTTCTTAACAGCATAGATTCATATTTAACTCTCTTTCTCTCACTATCTTTAACTCTCGTGCTTGTGTATCTTGAATGTTACTCTTTTTAGTTCTGCTCGAGTTCTTAATATTTTTAAACATGACTTTAAAAATACAAAAATTATTGTTGACTTCAGTTATTTTCTCGTTGCTGTAATCTGTAGCTACTTATTTTGTTGCAGGAACTCGTTTCCACATCGAGATGTTGCTGCTGTTGTAGACCTTGTTGTTGTTGTTGTTGTTATTTATTTATTTAGAAATAGATTTTGTTTTAAAGATATACACAATGGATGTTGTTCTTGGTATTTTTGTTGGTTTTGAATTGCAAAATGATATTTGAGATGATAATCGTTTACATTTAGTTGAGTTCCTCTTCCGGCGTCCTGGTCCAGAGACTCCGCTTAATAGCCAGCCAATTCGGCGAACGTGGAGTCCATCTCGTCGGCCAGAGACTTGTATCTGTCCTTGTTGATGCCCAGCTCGTCTGTGAATCGAACAATAACATTTACAGGTTAATTGTGGAAATGGAAATGTTTGTTCGAGACAAAAAAAATGCAACAATGCAACATTTATTTGAACACAATTAAACATATTGTCTTAAGCCACGGTACCGTAACAGGTGGCTGTAATACACTGTAAGAAAATAAGTGTCGCTTGTTAGTAATTAAATTAGTATGTGCGCTGTTTTGGCAAGCGTTTGATTTCTTTCTCTTAAATTTAGTAGTTTTTAATTTACAAGAAACGATTGCGTTTTGTGTCTGGACTGGGGTGGGAAATATTTGACTGTGTTTGAAAAGTGACTTTCTAATTCGAAAACATAATCAAGACAATGATGAACTATCTTGTATCTGAACTACAATCTAAATACGAGATACAATGGTTTACGATAAATGCAGAATGCGGCAGATAGAAGATGCATTCAGATAGAACCGAGAATAGTTGGGGCTCGTTTTGTGTCTGGGTAGGCAAGAGAAATTTTGAACATGCCACAAAGTAAAAACTTAAGGAACACAAAGAAAACGTCGCACTAAACAGAAATTAATTGTCGATTTACAAAAAAAAAGAATACATAATTGAAATCACCTGTTGTTTCGAAAGCATAAATAACTACAGTTGGCATTTACATATCTGGACTTATTTTTACAGTGTACTTATTTTTTTTGGGCATTTAAAGCGAGACTAAACAGATTTTATTTACAGTGTAAATTGTGACTGAATATTTGTGGCAAATCTACACAGTGTCCAAAAAAAGGGGAGGGGCGGGAATATTTGAATATTTGTGGAAACTGTGTGGTAATTTTGCTAGGCAACTGATCAAGTGTGTGTGTGTGCATGTGTGTGTGTGTGAAATTGGTATTTGTATCTGTTTCTGTTTTTGTTTTTTTTAATATCCAGTAAGTTCAGCAAATGTCTGGTCCAAATCGTCGCAGATTGCTTTGTACTTCTCTTTCTCATGGAAGAGACGGTCTGCAAAAAGCATTTTTTTGTTTATTTATTTATAGTACAAATGTCAAATTAATAAAAGCAGAGTGTGGTCAGCAGCTTATGATTGATTATTGTGGAAAAACTAAATCAACAATATATCAACAATATCAACATATGTACAATGTCGCTGTCTGTATTATATATAGAAATAAATATCTATATTCTTCATATATATAGAGTATTAGTTGAAGCTGCATTGAGTTTAACAACTTGAATGCAATATATATATATAGATATCATATAGATATAACGGGATTGGGGAGTTGGTAATTAGATAAATGACAAACATACCTTCTAGTCTGTCGACCTCCTTCTGCAGGCGCTTCACTTGCTTCTCGGCCTGCTCGGCGCGCTGCTCGGCCTCCTTCAACTTGACGGACAAGGTCTTCATCTCGCGCTTGAATTCCTCAACACGCTGGTTGGCCTTCTCCTCGGACACTTCCAGAGATTTCAGCGAGTTGCCGACAACCTATCAAATGTCGAAATATAAACATATATTATCTATATAGTATATTTTATTGACGCACCTTCAGTTCTTCCTCCAGCTCCATGATCTTGGATTCACCGGAGCGGACACGATCCTCAGCCACTTCCAGCTCGTCTTCAACGAAGGCCAGCTTGCGGGACACTTCATCGGACTTGGTATCGGCATCCTCAGCCAGCATGCGGGCTTCCTTCAGTTGGTTGGTCAACTGATCCATGCGCTCCTCATCCTGCTGGGAACGGTTCTCCAATACTTTGCACATGCGGTTGTTCTCATCGGCCGATTGTGTGGCCTCCAACAGCTTCTGTTGTGCGGTGGTTGAGCGCTCCTCAGATTTCTCCAAATCCTCCTCAATCTGTTGGACCTTGCGATTCAAGGTGGCCACCTCGGACTCCGTGGCGGTCAACAGTTTCTCCTTCTCCTCCAATTCGGTGTTGGCCTTCTCCAGCTGTTCCTTGGCGGTAACCAAATCGACCTCAACCTGAACGAATTTCTTCTCCAGATCGCGCACCTCCTCATTCAGTTTGTCGGCGCGGGAATTGGCATCCTTCGCTTGATTCTCGCAGGTATCTGCCTTGTCAATGGCATTATCCTTCTCAAGCTTCATCGCTTGCATCTTCTTCTTGATGGCGTCCATGGTGTTTGTGTTTTTTTTGTTTTTCGCTTAGGAGGGAAGAAAACTGGAAAAAGGCACTGCAAATTAATCCAACAAATTTTTATTATTAATATATATATATCAATTATTTATTTATTGCATTATATTAAAGAAAAATAGATGTACATAAACCAATTTTTTTTCTAAACTTTTTCAGTCATCAAATCGATATTTTTCTTCGCAGCTCATAAAAATGCACTTTAAACAAAAATATGTTTACTTTAGGCAATACAAAAGATATACAGATATATACCCAATAAATAGGCATATTTATCTACATACATACATATATAAAAATCCCCAAGTGAAATGTAAACAGATTTTATATTGGCCGGAAAAAGTTCAATAGCTAACGTAATTTAATTTGTTTAAAATACGCCTACAAGAAAACTGGACGCATTTCATTTCTCTCTCGCTCTCGCTCTCTCTCTCTCTCTCTCTTTCACTTTCTTTTGGTCTCTTTCAAAGATTTCAAAGAGTTTAAAAATAAACCTGATATGCTTTTGCATGTGAGCATATCCAGTCCACATACATATACAAATGCTGCTGGCGCTTTTTGGACATTTTCGCCTGGCCTGTAATTCTAGAGTTCCCATCGTGTGTTTCAAAATTAGGTGTATATACATAAATGTATATATAAATACATACACGATGATTGCAATTTGAACATTTTCAGTTCATTCTATACACATTTCTTTTTTGGGGTCAGAATTTGTGTGGGTGCTTCGGCTATACGTAAGATTTTTGTCTATGTGTGTTACTTTATAAGTGGGGCAAAGTCATTGATGATGTTTTATTTGGGAGGTGGGGTATAGCTGGGGGGTCTGAAGAGCTCTAAATATCTCAGCGGTGAATATCTGCATCAATTTATTGAATTGAATTTGAAATGGCTCTGAGAATTTTTGAATAGATTAAGCATGGCTTAAAATATATTAAGAGTAGTTCCAATAAAAATAGCTAAGCAGACCAATCCTTGGAATACTCTATACCTTACAATTTTTCATAAAAAGCTAAAGTTACTTATGACAAACAATTTTCTAATGAATAATTAATTACTTTATTAATTTTTTTTTTTGTATTTTTATACAATAAAATTTTGTATTTTTAAACATTTTTGATTTATTTTTATTTTATCTGATTTTCAATATTCTATGTACAATCATTTTGATCTACCCCTGTGGCCTTCAGATTCTTTCATATTTGGCAAAAACGGAAAATTATTATTTTTGTTCATGCCAAAAGTTATGTGGGTGGATTCCCCCAAGCATCTATATAGCATATATACAAATAACTCAGATGTATATATATATGTATATATATGTGTTCATCTACATATATGTATTATATACCTAGCTGATTCTCTATATCTGCTTTCTAATAATTTTCGTGCATTTCTGACAGATAGCCAAAAACAAACTCAAGGATAAATTACCAATAGCAAATGTTCGTGTTCATGAGATCACGAAAGCTGAGCGACCAAAAGCTCTTTCGTCTAAGTTTCAAAGTAGAGTTAAAAATAAAATCTTTAAAGTTGTTGCTCAGCATGTGTATCTGTATATGTATCTGTAAATGTATTTGTATCTATATCTGTAGCTGGGTGTGATAGGCAGGTGTCTGTCTGTAGTTAATTTTATAGAATAATAGAAATCTGCTGAGCAGCAGCTTTTTGTGTGTGAAAATTGTGCGTACGTGCATATGTATGTGTCTGTGTATAGCTTTTTCAAATGTGAGTGTGTGCGTGTGTGTGTGTGTCTGTGTGTGTGTGTGTATGTGTGTGTGTGTGTGTGTGTGCAAATTTTCACTCATACACACAAATGCGGATATTTTTGTCAGATTTAGTTACAAAATTCCTTATAAGTGAATTTCACACATCGTCCATAAGTTATCATAAACTTTTTATTGGATATTTTGACGCATCAGTTTTTTGATTTTTAACATATTTTAAACCAGTTGTTTTTATAATCCTTTCTGCTGATATTTTTTGTAATATATCACTTTTACTATATTTTTAGGCTTCGGTCATTAGGTTTTTTATTTTTAAATACTTTTAATTTTATTTATAGACACATACATATGCACATTTAATAATTGAATTTCTATTTTATATATACATTCAATTTTTCATTATTTTAGAAAGCAATTCGAAATTTCTATTGCCAAATGCATTTCACATGCACTTTTCACTTTACCAAAATTGCTTTGGTTTTTTTGGGTTGCAAGTGCAACTTATTTTTGCGCAGGTTTTTTTTTTATAAATATAATATAAATGATTTAAAATTTTATTCTGCTTTGCTATGCAAAAATCCTGGCAGCAGCCGTAACTAACCTTAGCGTTTCAAACACACTATACGCTGTCGAAACCCCGAGAACACTGATGCTGACCAAGTCAGCATGCCGAGAAAGCGACCCCAAGAAATAACGCAAACCGCACACACACACACAGATGCACACGCATACTCGCACACACACACACACACACACACATACAGGCACACCAACGCAGTATTGAATAATTTTTCATTTCGTAAAATTTCCCATTAAAAAAAATAAGCGGAAAAGCGCTTTCGCAACTTTTCATGAGCTGATCGAAATTTCCCTCAAAATTTCCCACAAATACATATAGATACTTGTATCCGTGTATATTTGATAAACACACACACAGAAACGGCTCTCGAGAGATTCTCTCATCCATTCGTATATCTATTGCTCCCGTTTTTCTTTTAATGCATTCTACTCATATGCCTCACAGACAGGCGTGAAAATTATGCGTTTTTTCTTAATTGAGAATATATATATATCTATTTTTTTTCTATTCATTGTTCTTGTGTATCTGTATCTGTATCCATCCAAAGTGCGCCTAAATATAGCACATAAATGTACGATACAGACCTGAGACGGACGCGACTAACAAGATGAGAATCTATTTTGATTAAATAAATATTGAGAAATTTGTTTCGATTTTTCGCATGGTGGAAGCTGCTTTTCAACGTATTTATATGTGACATGGAACAAAACAAAAAGAATTTTATTTTTTTAAGAAATTTATAAATTTGGGCATTCAAATTGAAGGCAGCTTTTTAAAGCTCTTCCATGTTTATTAATTATTCACATTAAAGTTTACTCCGAAATTGACATCTGAGGTATTCAATCAAATCCATCAACTGTGCAAAGAGAACACGGGCTCGAATCTTTGGCTAGTGGCTTGGCCATAACCTTACAATCCGGTACTATTTAAAACAAGGCTGCAGATTTTTGTAAATTATAAACCAAACCTTGCTCCGAAGCATCCTGCATAAGTGAGAAGTCACTAAAGGACGTTTTACCTCTATTATATCTTCTAGAGAGCCATTGGTTCGAACCTTAAAAACTGATTAACTGACTTTCATAACTGACTTTCTAAAACTATATGGTTCTATATGGTTCTATATGGTTTCTAATCATTAGTACTATAAATAAATAAATAATTTTTTAATCGCTGATATATTTAGTCGCTGGGCTGTTAAAACGTAAAAAGTATACCATATTTTGATTATAGAAAAGTGAAGAGAATTCCACATCGAATAAATACATATTTATGTATTTAGTGGCTGGATCTCAAAAAGTTTTCTAAACATAACAGTAGCTGTTTTAATTGCTTATTGGTATGATGTACTTCGACTATCCTTGTACGCATGTGTTTTTTTTAGGATAGTAAGTTTGTTAACAATTATTTAATTTGCTCCTGTTCTATAATTTTTTCCCCGAAAATTCCTTGACTACATTTTTAATTGAAAACTAATATTCCAGATAGGTCAAAAATTAGTAATTATATTCTAAAGCTTATTCCAGTATTGCGTAATTTCCTAAAAATAGGTCACACAAAAAATTTAATGCAAAAATATGTTTATACCACATTTCTGATTTTGAAATGCTTTTTTAAATTTCTTGATCATTTGATCCCGTAAAACCACCAAAATTCCATTAAAGATAAAAAAAAATCAATTTTTTCTTTATGCATTTATATGCAAAATATTTTTTTTATTTATTAGTCATAAAAATATAAACGCTTAATAACTGAGAAATTAATGTATTTATTCATACATAATTGTACATATAAAAGTTGTATGTTCTTTTGAGAATTACAAAAGCTATGAATGTGTACATTTAATTTAATGTTTTCCTTAATTTGGTTTTCTTACAAAGGCCATAGAATTTTTCAACTTATTTTAGATACATTCATTTTCCATCTAGCTTGCAAGCATAAATAAATAATTAGATAATTCATATAAAATGGATTTGATTGATTTTTTTTGAGGTGCTTTAAGTTTGGATCTGGCGATGTAGGAAGCTAGTTCTAAGTTATTATAATATACATATATTGACTGGTGGGCTTGAAAGATATTGTAATTGGAAAATAAGAGCTGCTATAAAAGGATCTGTGATACAAGCTGAAATTGATGTGCCTTTTATGTTTTATGGCAGTATTTTTTTCATTTATTAAAAAATAATCAGCGCTCTCTTTTACATGTCAATCCATTTTAAATATTTGTATATATTACTAAAAAATTTGCTTATGTTTTTGTAATTTTCATTTTTTATGTTTTGAATTATTTTGGAATGCTTAAGTTGAGTGTTTTGTAGCTGGATGTCACGAAAGGCTTTGGACTCCATTTTGTAAATCTCAGGCTGCATTTGTCTCTTTTGTTGTTGTTGTTGTTGTTGTTAGCTTAATAGTTGTTGAGATCAGCGTATTCCAATTCCTGGGCAATTGTTTTGTACTTCTCCTTACCTTTGCTCACCTCATCTGCGAACGCAGCAGTTAAATAATAAAAGACACAAACATTTTATATACGTTTTTTTTAGTTTATTGCATAGCTTGAATACAAATAATAAATAAAAATTGTTGAGTTAAACAAATACACAATGCGATATTGTCACATATAGTTTAATGAAAGCTTTACACAAAATCTACTGACATTACGCTACAAAAAAAACACAAAAATCAAATTGCAAGCAAAATACGTTTGCATGACGCCTACAAGTATGCTACGAAATACGTAAATACATAACGATAATTGTGCAATATGTGTCGATGTAGATTTTGCTGGGTCTCTTTGGGGCGGGCAAATGGTGCAGCGCTTATTCCTTGAGGATGAGCTCGACAAAGGCGGTATCGAGATCGTCGCCAATATCCTTGTAACGCTCCTTCTCCAACACAAGGTCGTCTGTTTAACGTGGTCAAATCATAATCGAACACAAGAGTAAAGAAAAATACAAATGAAATTAATACAAATTAAAATACAATGAAAACAATTACACAGATCAATATTTGAATAAACCTCTCACAAAACATATATAAACCTATACACAAAAAGAAACTTCAACTGACACCTGCACAAAAACATAGAAAATCATAAAAAATAAAATATATTTACCTTCATAAATAAAAATAAATAATAAATGACAGCAGTTGCACTGCTTGTCTGCAGCAGCTTGTTCGGTCGGTAATGCAGTGCCAGGCTAGCTGTTAAATTCAAAATTAATATCAAAACAAGCAAACAACAACAAAGAGGCAGTCAAATCAGCGTAGTTTGTTTTTGCAATGCTTCAGTTATGTAGTTTTAATAAATCTAAAATGAAAATTGTTTGTTTTTTCTTTCGTAAAACGTGCATCAAATTAGAAATAAAAGCAGGGCAGCATTTTGTAGCAGTTGTGTGTCTTGCGCAGCAGAACGTTGGGGCAGGCTTCGATATCGATCATCGAGGATCGATATTCGTTAATTTAGGCTGGTGGCGCCTCAGCCTCAGCGGCTGGGGCAGCGGCTTCAGCGGGCGGCGCTTCTGCTGCGGGAGCTTCGGCAGCTGGTGCTGCTTCAGCTGGTGCCGCAGCAGCGTCAGCGGGCGGTGCAGCTGCAGCCTCAGCCGCCGGTGCGGCACCATCAGCCGCTGGTGCAGCGCCTTCAGCCGCGGGCGCAGCGCCTTCAGCCGGCGGAGCAGCACCCTCAGCTGGTGGGGCAGCGCCATCCGCTGGTGGAGCAGCGCCCTCAGCTGGCGGGGCAGCTCCGTCAGCCGGTGGTGCAGCGCCTTCAGCCGGTGCTGCGGCCGCTTCGCCCTCTGGTGCTGGTTCGGGCTCCGAGCCGGGTGGTGGTGGCTCATAGTTCTTAACGAACGGCACTTCAGCGCCCTCTGGCGGCAAATCGATCGAGTACTCGAATGGCGGTGGTGGTGGCGGAGGCGGTGTTGGCTCCTTCGGCGGTGGTGTTGGTTCCTTCGGCACCGGCACCCCAGCCTCTGTCAGGACAACACCTTCAGCGCCCTCGACGGCGCCCTCACCCGCAGCCGCAGCCGCGGCAGCAGCAGCAGCGGCGGCCGCCTCGGCTGCAGCTCTGGCCTCCTCCATGGCCGCCAGCTCTTCGGGTGTGGGTGTCGGCAGCTTGGGCGTGGGCGGCTTCGGATTGCGCACCGTCCAGAACGGCTCCAGGCCCTTGATCAGGTCCAGGAAGGCCTCGTCGAGGCTGTCGCCGATGAGGCAATAGCGTTCTTTTTCAACGATTAGGTCGTCTGAGATGTTTGGAATGCGAGCGCGATGCGAATGTGGCAGTGAGAAAGCATTTAAAGCAGTCGGGAGCGAGCAAGCGAGAGAGAGAGAGAGAGAGGCATGGAGAAAGAGAGAGCGTGAAAAGGAAGCAAAAGCGCAACTAAGAGAACTAAAAATTAAATGTTTTTCTAGGCAGTTGTTTAGTCGGCAGGAGGGGCTTTCGGGATTTGAAGTGTGGGTGAACCGGGCTTGGGTTAGTGAATTTGACGAGGAAAACACAATCATCATTCGTTTTAGTCATAACGAGATCCTTTATGGGCGATCCTCTCTGACCTATTTCTAGTTAATCAATCAATGAAACAATCTTCGATTCGACTTAAGCAGGCGGCGCTTCTGCAGCAGGAGCTTCGGCAGCTGGTGCTTCGGGTGCAGGAGCAGCTGCTTCAGCAGCAGGAGCTGCCGCATCGACAGGAGCTGCCTCAGCAGGAACCGCTGCCTCGGCAGGCACAGCTCCATCAGCAGGAACCGCTGCCTCGGCAGGCACAGCTCCTTCAGCTGCGGCCGCTTCGGGAGCTGCGGCTGTTTCAGCCTCCGCTGGGGGAGGAGCGTCGCCTATTTCGAAATTCTTCACATATGGCACTTCGGCGCCCTCGGGCGGCAGATCAATATTATAATCGAATGGCGGCGGTGGTGGTGGTGTGGGTTCTTTAACCGGTTCCGCTGCAATGGCAACGGCCTCGACGGCGGCACCATCGACTGCGACAGGCTCGACTGCCTGGCCCTCTTCGCCTTCGCCGGCTGGCAGTGCTCCTTCGGCGGCCAGTTTGGCAGCTGCCTCTGCGGCTGCGGCCGCTGCCTGCAGTGCCGCCTCTCTGGCGGCAATCTCCTCTTCGGTTAGCTCGGGTGTCGGCGGCTTGGGGTAACGATCGTTATAGAACGGCGGCATGCCCATTAGCTCGACAAACGTAAAGTCCAAGCTATCGTTAATGATTGCATAATGCTCTTTCTCGTTGATCATCTCGTCTGGCGGTTGGTTGGTTGGTTTAGTGGTTAGTCAGTGTTGTTAAAAGTAAAAAATCGGATTAGTGCGAATATTGACAGCTCTCGTTATGACTAGTTAACAGTGGTATCCAAGAAGCCAATTGTGGGTACAGGGTGTACACAATAACAACGACAACAATTGGCCAAAATACACTAAATCCCATGGGGTTAACGATGACGAAAACTTTTGTTTTGCAAATGTTTTTGGTTGGGCGAAAATGTTGATGTTTTTGAAAAATACTTTATTTGTGCAATTGCAGCAGCATGGTATTTGTATAGTATGTAATATATATATGTATATATTAAAAATATAAATAATTAATTTATGTAAATCGTAAATAAATCAATTGTTTTTTTCATTTCATTTTAGCTTGCTCTCTTGGGCAAGAAAACACAATTTTTTTCAGGCAGATAGCAATGAGAAAATCATTATTATTTTTTTATAGTTTTTTTTTTTAATTTAAAATACATATATAGAAGGTGGTTAAGAACTGTCTAGTTAAATGAAATGTTTGAAATTGGAATGATGTGCGCTGTGTTTTTTTCTTGTCGTTTTTTGATTTTTTTTTTTTTGATTTGTTTTTGTATTTGCTTTGAATTTGTGTCTAAATAATAGGCGTGGCAACTTATAAGTAAGCAAATATTACACAACGTTTTGCAAACACGATTTGTTTAAATTGTATAAACAAAGTAAATATTAGCATAATTAATACAGTAGTTAAGCTGGCGACAAAAATACAATAAGAATCTTTCCTTTGTTTTTACTTTACATACATATGTATAAATAATTACACATAAACTAATTTGCAAATTGTGTCTTTTGTCATCTATAATAATTATATTTGAATCAATATCAAAACAAAAAGGTAGCAAAAGCAAAATGAAAAAAGTTAAAACAAAATATTGCAACAGTGTTGTAAAGCATTGAGTTTTAAAAGTGCCGCCATATTGGCCATTACACCTGACAGCGACCAAACGCGTGCCATTCACAGTGCAACGCGGACAAGGCGATGACAGCGCTCAGTCAACGGCTTGCACTGCTTGCAAAATATGAATGTATAAACGTACATATAAATAATATGTAAATTTGGAATGCGCTTGCTACAAGAAAATGTTTTCTGTTTTTTGTTTTTTGTTTTTGTTTCCTTTTTATAATCGTTAAAAGTTTTTGTTTTGCTTTCTTGTCTGCTTTTCTTTGAGTTTACTGCTTAAAAATTAACGTTTTCATTTAGTGTTTATCAAAATTGGCGTACACTCTTTCTCTGCATGGAAGACACTTGGCGTTGTCCTGTGTGTCTCAGTATGTGTGTGTGTGTGTGTGTGTGAAGTGTTTCTATTATAATAATATGGAAAGCGCCAGTTTTCTGTATTGACGTCAAAGCAGGCAGTTTAGTTAATTTACATAAGCAAATTATTTGTTTACATGTTCTGTATGTCATGTAAAGTAGCTTCCATTTCCTCCTGCAGCAGTTTGTTCTTGGCGCGTTCGTTCAACAAGTCGTCTGCGTGTGTGTATCATTGATTTTGTTTAAACAATAACATGCAGCGTATTTATAAAACAAAATAAAAAACAATGAACATTGGCGGTTTGCAGGCGTTGAGGTTGGCGGGGAGCGTTCAAGCAGCACACGAGTTGTAATTTGTTTGTTTGTTTTTTTTTTCAGTTAAGCACAACAACGAACAAAATCATATGAAAAAATAAACATAAAAATATATATATATATTAGTTGGGATACAAATAAAAAGTAACTATAGAGTCTGGACTAACAAAAGGTGTGTGGAATAAGGAACTTAATTTTGCACCTACTTATAAATATATAAATAAAAATGCTCAAATAACTACAACTTTTATATTTGTACTTCATTGAAAATACTGCTACAATATAAATATAATAAAAATTTAAATATTTCATTTATCTATCACTTTCTACTTTTTTGTTTAAAGTCTTAAGAAAGTAAGGAAATAATCTTTAACAGACATACCTTCGAGCCTGTCGACTTCCTTCTGCAACTTCTGAACGGAA
Organism: Drosophila micromelanica; assembly: GCA_004143825.1. NCBI lineage: Eukaryota > Metazoa > Arthropoda > Insecta > Diptera > Drosophilidae > Drosophila > Drosophila micromelanica. The sequence continues at coordinate 32,550 of SCDY01001107.1, forward strand.
CGTTCAGCGAATTCAGCGCGTGCCTCAGCCTTTAAGTGGGTTGGTAAATAAAAAGTTTAAAATACAAATATTTTAGTAAAATTTTTAAATATTAATGCTAACTATAGCAGCTAAATAACCAATATGAACAATACAACTTTCAAGCTTTTTGCACAAGCATTGTTCATGTTAGCTTTTATTTAAATTCTGTTGAAACGACTGTGTTGTAAAACGCCGTGCCAAATTTTACTTCGTTTCAAAAGATTTTAAATATTTCAGATTATTGTAAAAAAGAAGCTTCCCAAAATTTGCTACCAAAACCAGCAGTAAGTAAGAACGTTTTTATGAAAAATGAATATTATTAGTTCATATAGTTTAAATGAAATATTTTTAATAATGTTGTGTGACATAATAAATAACTTTTAGAACATTCAGTAAACAGCATAACAATTAGAAAAACATTTCTGAACACTTAATTAATATGCTTACAAACTTGTACACTTTTTATAGATTTTCAGGGTGTTTTTGTTTAGACAAAACCTAAATTTGAGAAATTAACTAAAATTACGGGAGTGTAGATAAAAATGATTAACTACGACTATTGCTGTACGACGCTACGCAGTCACTGCATAAAAGATAAAGTATAAATAAATTGAAAATGGGAGCCAATTGGAAATGCTGTTAAAATTGATTCAATTTGATTTTTAAACATTTTAATCTAAAAAAAAAAACACACTGCTGCAGCGACTTACAGTTTCTACATTTAATTTGAACTGTATGAGCTCCTGTTCAAAAATTTTATGATTTTCGCGTGCCTAGACGACGAGAAATATACAACAAATGTATTGGTATATCAATAACAGTGCGTAGGACATCATCATCATTATCATCGTTATAATGTGCAGAGTTCGTGTTTGTGTGTAAAGTGTGTATGTGCTTTGACTATAAAATATCTACCGAATATTATAATTAATTCGTTATTTATGAAATCCGTTTGCATTTAATTTAATGCTACACAAATACAATTAATTTTGCTTGAATTTTTGGGTACAGTTGCTACTACCAAGCAGCAGGTACGAGTACTGTTATCCAAAACGTAGCAGTGTTGTAAAACGTCAATGGTTCATTTGCAATCAATGCACAAAAAGTTGTTTTCAATTTTCAAGTAATGTACACACACACGTCCCATACTTGCCATGATGCACACTATTGATATACATTTTTATTTTGTTTGTTTATTTGTTGTATGTTTCCAAGACGTCTGGGCAATTGCGCTCTTTATGGTATTTAAGTTTAGTATTTTTTAAAATTGTTTTTTAAAAGAAAATATCAAATGTCGAATTACGAATTTGTCTTGACGACTATGTACAATTAATTTAAAATTGAGAATAACGATTTGTGCAATTTAATATTTTCTTTTTTGTTTTTCTTTCATATTTTGGAGTTAAGCTAGTTATTAAATTAAATGCATTTACCAACACCAGAGACCACAATTAATATCAACCGCTTAGAGATATTTAAAAATATATTTGTATAGTATACAACTGTTCATATACCTCTTTCAAGGAATGATCCAAAACCTTGATTTGCGTTTCAAAGGTTTCCTCTTTTTGTGTGGCCTAATTTGTTTGTTTTTGTGGTCGTTGGTTGAATTGGTGGGGAATTATTTATTTTTGTGTTAGACAAAACATAAATTGCAAATTGTTGATGCATGCAGAGTTTAAGGCGTAACAGGGTTAAAAGGAGCAAGTTTTAAGCCGTTTGGGTGTGTTGATAAATATCCAGTGCGCAAATTATTTCAATTATATATATGACAGTAATATAATCAAAAAAATAATGCATGTGGCAGCAACATTAAAGCGGAGCGTATCAACAAAATATGAAAATAAAATAGAAAATAAAATAACAATTAGTAAACATATCGTAATAAACATATTATTGAAGGGCATGTACAAGTTGCACTGTCGGTAGACATTTTATATATTTGCACGCGTTGCTAGTGTTGGACAGTGGCTTTTGAAAAGCCCTTGAGCGGTCCTGTGCGCTCAATGTGATAAGAATTAACATAAACAACAACAATATATATATAAAACAGAAATTGCAACAAAAATATCGCTGGTTGGTTTTGATGGCATTTCCACAGCTCTGGGAAACTCCTTTCGCAATTGCTTGAGAAAATATTCGGTTTTTTTTTTTTGTATCTACCTCCTTTAGACGAGTGTTCAGGGTCTTGATTTGGTTCTTGTACTCTTCCTCACGTTGATTGGCCTATTTATTGTTGTTGTTGTTGTTTATGGGATTTGTCGATAGTTACGGGGTTGTGGGGAATACATATATAATTTTGTTGTTGTAATGTAGAGTAAAATACAAAATATATATATATTTAAATGATGGAAAAAATATATTCAATTATATGATGATTATGAATATCATCAGAGGATCGCATACTGACCTTCTCCTCAGAGACCTCCAGGGACTTCAAGTTGTTGCCAACAACGCGGAGCTCCTCCTCAAGTTCCACAATTTTGCTATACACAAAAATAAAATACATTAGTTAGGTATTTTCACAATTTTTTATTTATTTATTTATTTATTTTTGTTTTTTGCTGTATTTGATGGGAAAACAAAAAGCGCATTTCATGCTGGAGTTAAATTAAATTTTGTACGCAATTTTTTCGCCAACACCAGAAAAACAATGAAGAGGCAAAGTGAAAAAAAAATGTTGACACTTTACTTTCCAATCTTTGGATCTGGAGGCGACAGAAAAGTGACAAAAAATTAAATAAAATAAACTAAATCATGACTGGTCAAACCAGACGAAGGTCTGCATAGCTACGTTTGGCAAATATTTAAAATAAATAAAAAAAAAAAAAAAACATATGTTATAACAGCAATTTTTGGAACCGACAACAGCAAACGATTTCACTTTTTTTGTTGGGTATTATTTAATAAACAGTTGAAATCTGCTGATAGCCTGCGGACAATGTCTTTTCATGTATTTTTTAACTATGCAAATTATAAATAAACATATTTTCGATTTTGTCTGGCACTAAAATTGCGTACATCATTTAAATCAACTCAAGTGCAGTTAGTATTTCAATTCAGATCACAGATAAAGCGCAACAAACCTTTCGCTGAGCTCAACTTTTTCCTCGGAACGCTCCAGGTCCTGTTCCATGAGCACTAATTTTCTGGCCACCTTCAGACGAGGCGTTACCAGGCGGCATTAACAGGCAGGCAGGCAGGCGGGGTATTAAAGAACACAGCAACATATAGCAACAAACATGGCAACAGGAATCGCATTTTGGGTTAGGCATTAGGAGCACATAAGAAAGGGTAATTTCATTAGATAAAGTAATGATTTATTCTTTTTCCTATGTTTTGGAATTGCACTTGGCAAAAAATGTGAATATGTTGTGCATATGAAGGAGCATGAAGTGCGGTTTTTTTGTTTCATTTCTTAAGATTATTTCTAAGCTAGAAAACATGCGCGTTAAACACACATTCTTGAATTTTAGAAATATTCACATTTTTTACCAATTTAAATTGTACATCATATGCAAAGCTAGCTAGCTAAAGAAAACAAATCATAAAATAAAAATCAACAAAAATTATGCGATTTAAAATAGAGTTCGGTTAGGTTGCGTTGGTTTTTTAACATTGGGGTATACTGTTAGTTAACAGCGCTTCAAAAAACAAACTTACATAACTATGGCCACATTGTTTGTTTTATTTTTTTAGGCACAACAATTCTTGAAGCTCGTTGGCGAAACATTGAACTAACTAAAATTAAAATGTTTTCATTTTAACGTACTTTTCACCCTGTTCGGCACGTTCTTCGGCACGCTCCAAATCAGCTTCAACCATGGCCAATTTACGGGCAACCTTTTATTTATATTTGTATATGTATGTATGTGATTTCATTTGTTGATATTTTTGTACATAATTTTACATTCGTCATCGTTTTTGAATATACACAAAAAACATAGAAAATGAGTTAAAAATTTTGTCAATTTGTTTTTACAAGAATTTAGTATTAACATTTGAATTTATGAAATTTACAGGTTAAGACTTCAATATGATGTTTTTTTAGTAGTAAACAATAGGATTTTTGTGATATAATTAGTAGTTTGTTTTAAATGTATTTTGTGCTTTTATTGTTTTTTTTTTTTTTTTTTTTTTTTTTTTTTTTTTTTTTTTTTTTTTTTTTTTTTTTTTTTTTTTTTTTTTTTTT